>JAXCGZ010002267.1:0-76094 GCA_037179515.1 Halocaridina rubra | reverse complement strand
AATACCCCACCCCCTCAGATTGCAGTGATAGAAGCTCAAGGGCCGGTATTAGAGAACATCAACCTTACAGCCACAGAGGTATGCAAAGCGCTGATGGATTTAGATGTTCATAAAGCTACAGGTCCTGATGACATATCCCCTCATTTGCTTGAAAAATGCTCAAACACAATATCAGTGGCACTAAGTATCATATTTAAGGAGTCACTGGAGTCGGGGGAGATTCCAAGATGCTGGAAACACGCAAATGTGATACCTATCTTCAAAAGGGAAGGAGGGATACGGCTCTGAACTATAGACCAGTTTCCTTGACCAGCATAGTTTGCAAAGTTATGGAGAAACTACTAAGGAAACATATCTCTCTTCACTTGGAATCCTTCAACTTTTTGTCAGTGAGGCAACATGGCTTCAGAGAAGGTAGATCAACATTGACAAACTTATTAGAATTTTATGATGAGGTAAGCCAAATCTTACAGGAAAGAGAGGGCTGGGCAGACTGCATATTCATAGACTTCCAGAAAGCGTTTGACACTGTTCCACATGGGAGACTTATTAGGAAGCTGCAATCAATGGCTAGAATAGGTGGGACTGTTTTGGAATGGATAAAAACTTACTTAGAAGGAAGGGAAAAGAGGGTTAGAGTAAGACACTCAGTGTCTGAATGGAGAAGAGTTAGTAGTGGAGTTCCACAGGGTTCAGTTTTAGGGCCACTTTTGTTCCTTGTATATGTAAATGACCTACCAGAGTCTGTAAATTCATTCATGAATATGTTTGCAGATGATGCAAAGATTGTGAAGAAAGTAAAAAACGAGAACAATGGTAGAGAACTTCAGGAGGATCTAAATAATCTGCATGAGTGGTCAGAAAAGTGGCTAATGAAATTCAATACTTCAAAATGTAAGGTAATGAGAATGGGTACAAGTGCAAGAAGACCCAAGCTTGACTACTCGGTGGCTGGAGTACACCTTCAAGAGACAGAAAATGAGAGAGATCTAGGAGTAAACATACTGGCAGATTTGTCTCCAGAAATACATATAAATGGCATAGTAAGGGCAGCATATGCATTCTTATCAAATGTAAGGGTAGCCTTCAGGCACATGGACAAGGAAATGTTCAGAAATATTTATGTAACCTATGTGAGGCCAAAACTCGAATATGCAGCCCCCTTTTGGAATCCGCACTTGAAAAAGCACATAGCTAAGCTTGAAAAAGTTCAAAGACATGCCACGAAACTGGTGCCAGAAATACGCAATCTCAGTTATGATGAGAGGCTGAGGGAATTAGACTTACCATCACTCGAAGCTAGAAGAGTGAAGGGGGATATGGTGACAGTCTTTAAATTCCTTCATGGTTATGATAGAGTGGATAGGGATCGATATTTTGATATGGCAGGCTCTAGAACTAGAGGTCATAGTTTGAAGTTTCGTAAGAAAACTTCTTTGCAGGATGTAAGGAAATACTTTTTCAGTGTAAGAGTAGTTGATAATTGGAATTGGCTAAGCGAGGAGGTAGTTAATGCTATCGCAATCCATAGTTTTAAGGACAGGTATGATAAGTATCACTAAGTATAAAATGGAACCGATGAGGAGACGGGAAGATACGAGCTTTGGGCTCTTTCCCGTAAGCACAATTAGGTAATCACAATTAGGTAATCACACACACATGAATATATTTGCAGATGATGCAAAGATTGTGAAGAAAGTAAAAAAGGAGAACAATGGTAGAGAACTTCAGGAGGATCTAAATAATCTGCATGAGTGGGCAGAAAAGTGGCTAATGAAATTCAATTCTTCAAAATATAAGGTAATGAGAATGGGTACAAGTGCAAGAAGGCCCAAGCTTGACTACTCGGTGGCTGGATTACAACTTTAAGAGACAGAAAATGAGAGAGATCTAGGAGTAAACATACTGGCAGATTTGTCTCCAGAAATACATATAAATGGCATAGTAAGGGCAGCATATGCATTCTTATCAAATGTAAGGGTAGCCTTCAGGCACATGGACAAGAAAATGTTCAGAAATATTTATGTAACCTATGTGAGGCCAAAACTCGAATATGCAGCCCCCTTTTGGAATCCGCACTTGAAAAAGCACATAGCTAAGCTTGAAAAAGTTCAAAGACATGCCACGAAACTGGTGCCAGAAATACGCAATCTCAGTTATGATGAGAGGCTGAGGGAATTAGACTTACTATCACTCGAAGCTAGAAGAGTGAAGGGGGATATGGTGACAGTCTTTAAATTCCTTCATGGTTATGATAGAGTGGATAGGGATCGATTTTTTGATATGGCTGGCTCTAGAACTAGAGGTCATAGTTTGAAGCTTGGTAAGAAAACTTCTTTGCAGGATGTAAGGAAATACTTTTTCAGTGTAAGAGTAGTTGATAATTGGAATTGGCTAAGCGAGGAGGTAGTTAATGCTATCTCAATCCATAGTTTTAAGGACAGGTATGATAAGTATCACTAAGTATAAAATGGAACCGATGAGGAGACGGGAAGATACGAGCTTTGGGCTCTTTCCCGTAAACACAATTAGGTAATCACAATTAGGTAATCACACACACACACACACAAGTTAATGCTATCTCAATCCATAGTTTTAAGGACAGGTATGATTAGTATCACTAAGTATGAAATGGAACCGATCAGGAGACGGGAAGATACGAGCTTTGGGCTCTTTCCCGTGAACACAATTAGGTAATCACAATTAAGTAATCACACACACACATGAATATGTTTGCAGATGATGCAAAGATTGTGAAGAAAGTAAAAAAACGAGAATAATGGTAGAGAACTTCAGGAGGTCCTAAATAATCTGCATGAGTGGGCAGAAAAGTGGCTAATGAAATTCAATACTTCAAAATGTAAGGTAATGAGAATGGGTACAAGTGCAAGAAGGCCCAAGCTTGACTACTCGGTGGCTGGAGTACAACTTCAAGAGACAGAAAATGAGAGAGATCTAGGAGTAAACATACTGGCAGATTTGTCTCCAGAAATACATATAAATGGCATAGTAAAGGCAGCATATGCATTCTTATCAAATGTAAGGGTAGCCTTCAGGCACATGGACAAGAAAATGTTCAGAAATATTTATGTAACCTATGTGAGGCCAAAACTCGAATATGCAGCCCCCTTTTGGAATCCGCACTTGAAAAAGCACATAGCTAAGCTTGAAAAAGTTCAAAGACATGCCACGAAACTGGTGCCAGAAATACGCAATCTCAGTTATGATGAGAGGCTGAGGGAATTAGACTTACTATCACTCGAAGCTAGAAGAGTGAAGGGGGATATGGTGACAGTCTTTAAATTCCTTCATGGTTATGATAGAGTGGATAGGGATCGATTTTTTGATATGGCTGGCTCTAGAACTAGAGGTCATAGTTTGAAGCTTCGTAAGAAAACTTCTTTGCAGGATGTAAGGAAATACTTTTTCAGTGTAAGAGTAGTTGATAATTGGAATTGGCTAAGCGAGGAGGTAGTTAATGCTATCTCAATCCATAGTTTTAAGGACAGGTATGATAAGTATCACTAAGTATAAAATGGAACCGATGAGGAGACGGGAAGATACGAGCTTTGGGCTCTTTCCCGTAAACACAATTAGGTAATCACAATTAGGTAATCACACACACACACACAAGTTAATGCTATCTCAATCCATAGTTTTAAGGACAGGTATGATAAGTATCACTAAGTATAAAATGGAACCGATCAGGAGACGGGAAGATACGAGCTTTGGGCTCTTTCCCGTAAACACAATTAGGTAATCACAATTAAGTAATCACACACACACATGAATATGTTTGCAGATGATGCAAAGATTGTGAAGAAAGTAAAAAACGAGAATAATGGTAGAGAACTTCAGGAGGATCTAAATAATCTGCATGAGTGGGCAGAAAAGTGGCTAATGAAATTCAATACTTCAAAATGTAAGGTAATGAGAATGGGTACAAGTGCAAGAAGGCCCAAGCTTGACTACTCGGTGGCTGGAGTACAACTTCAAGAGACAGAAAATGAGAGAGATCTAGGAGTAAACATACTGGCAGATTTGTCTCCAGAAATACATATAAATGGCATAGTAAGGGCAGCATATGCATTCTTATCAAATGTAAGGGTAGCCTTCAGGCACATGGACAAGAAAATGTTCAGAAATATTTATGTAACCTATGTGAGGCCAAAACTCGAATATGCAGCCCCCTTTTGGAATCCGCACTTGAAAAAGCACATAGCTAAGCTTGAAAAAGTTCAAAGACATGCCACGAAACTGGTGCCAGAAATACGCAATCTCAGTTATGATGAGAGGCTGAGGGAATTAGACTTACTATCACTCGAAGCTAGAAGAGTGAAGGGGGATATGGTGACAGTCTTTAAATTCCTTCATGGTTATGATAGAGTGGATAGGGATCGATTTTTTGATATGGCTGGCTCTAGAACTAGAGGTCATAGTTTGAAGCTTCGTAAGAAAACTTCTTTGCAGGATGTAAGGAAATACTTTTTCAGTGTAAGAGTAGTTGATAATTGGAATTGGCTAAGCGAGGAGGTAGTTAATGCTATCTCAATCCATAGTTTTAAGGACAGGTATGATAAGTATCACTAAGTATAAAATGGAACCGATCAGGAGACGGGAAGATACGAGCTTTGGGCTCTTTCCCGTAAACACAATTAGGTAATCACAATTAGGTAATCACACACACACACACAAGTTAATGCTATCTCAATCCATAGTTTTAAGGACAGGTATGATAAGTATCACTAAGTATAAAATGGAACCGATCAGGAGACGGGAAGATACGAGCTTTGGGCTTTTTCCCGTAAACACAATTAGGTAATCACAATTAGGTAATCACACACACACATGAATATGTTTGCAGATGATGCAAAGATTGTGAAGAAAGTAAAAAACGAGAACAATGGTAGAGAACTTCAGGAGGATCTAAATAATCTGCATGAGTGGGCAGAAAAGTGGCTAATGAAATTCAATACTTCAAAATGTAAGGTAATGAGAATGGGTACAAGTGCAAGAAGGCCCAAGCTTGACTACTCGGTGGCTGGAGTACAACTTCAAGAGACAGAAAATGAGAGAGATCTAGGAGTAAACATACTGGCAGATTTGTCTCCAGAAATACATATAAATGGCATAGTAAGGGCAGCATATGCATTCTTATCAAATGTAAGGGTAGCCTTCAGGCACATGGACAAGAAAATGTTCAGAAATATTTATGTAACCTATGTGAGGCCAAAACTCGAAAATGCAGCCCCCTTTTGGAATCCGCACTTGAAAAAGCACATAGCTAAGCTTGAAAAAGTTCAAAGACATGCCACGAAACTGGTGCCAGAAATACGCAATCTCAGTTATGATGAGAGGCTGAGGGAATTAGACTTACTATCACTCGAAGCTAGAAGAGTGAAGGGGGATATGGTGACAGTCTTTAAATTCCTTCATGGTTATGATAGAGTGGATAGGGATCGATTTTTTGATATGGCTGGCTCTAGAACTAGAGGTCATAGTTTGAAGCTTGGTAAGAAAACTTCTTTGCAGGATGTAAGGAAATACTTTTTCAGTGTAAGAGTAGTTGATAATTGGAATTGGCTAAGCGAGGAGGTAGTTAATGCTATCTCAATCCATAGTTTTAAGGACAGGTATGATAAGTATCACTAAGTATAAAATGGAACCGATGAGGAGACGGGAAGATACGAGCTTTGGGCTCTTTCCCGTAAACACAATTAGGTAATCACAATTAGGTAATCACACACACACACACAAGTTAATGCTATCTCAATCCATAGTTTTAAGGACAGGTATGATAAGTATCACTAAGTATAAAATGGAACCGATCAGGAGACGGGAAGATACGAGCTTTGGGCTTTTTCCCGTAAACACAATTAGGTAATCACAATTAGGTAATCACACACACACATGAATATGTTTGCAGATGATGCAAAGATTGTGAAGAAAGTAAAAAACGAGAACAATGGTAGAGAACTTCAGGAGGATCTAAATAATCTGCATGAGTGGGCAGAAAAGTGGCTAATGAAATTCAATACTTCAAAATGTAAGGTAATGAGAATGGGTACAAGTGCAAGAAGGCCCAAGCTTGACTACTCGGTGGCTGGAGTACAACTTCAAGAGACAGAAAATGAGAGAGATCTAGGAGTAAACATACTGGCAGATTTGTCTCCAGAAATACATATAAATGGCATAGTAAGGGCAGCATATGCATTCTTATCAAATGTAAGGGTAGCCTTCAGGAACATGGACAAGAAAATGTTCAGAAATATTTATGTAACCTATGTGAGGCCAAAACTCGAATATGCAGCCCCCTTTTGGAATCCGCACTTGAAAAAGCACATAGCTAAGCTTGAAAAAGTTCAAAGACATGCCACGAAACTGGTGCCAGAAATACGCAATCTCAGTTATGATGAGAGGCTGAGGGAATTAGACTTACTATCACTCGAAGCTAGAAGAGTGAAGGGGGATATGGTGACAGTCTTTAAATTCCTTCATGGTTATGATAGAGTGGATAGGGATCGATTTTTTTATATGGCTGGCTCTAGAACTAGAGGTCATAGTTTGAAGCTTCGTAAGAAAACTTCTTTGCAGGATGTAAGGAAATACTTTTTTCAGTGTAAGAGTAGTTGATAATTGGAATTGGCTAAGCGAGGAGGTAGTTAATGCTATCTCAATCCATAGTTTTAAGGACAGGTATGATAAGTATCACTAAGTATAAAATGGAACCGATCAGGAGACGGGAAGATACGAGCTTTGGGCTCTTTCCCGTAAACACAATTAGGTTATCACAATTAGGTAATCACACACACACACACAAGTTAAGGCTATCTCAATCCATAGTTTTAAGGACAGGTATGATAAGTATCACTAAGTATAAAATGGAACCGATCAGGAGACTGGAAGATACGAGCTTTGGGCTTTTTCCCGTAAACACAATTAGGTAATCACAATTAGGTAATCACACACACACATGAATATGTTTGCAGATGATGCAAAGATTGTGAAGAAAGTAAAAAACGAGAATAATGGTAGAGAACTTCAGGAGGATCTAAATAATCTGCATGAGTGGGCAGAAAAGTGGCTAATGAAATTCAATACTTCAAAATGTAAGGTAATGAGAATGGGTACAAGTGCAAGAAGGCCCAAGCTTGACTACTCGGTGGCTGGAGTACAACTTCAAGAGACAGAAAATGAGAGAGATCTAGGAGTAAACATACTGGCAGATTTGTCTCCAGAAATACATATAAATGGCATAGTAAAAGCAGCATATGCATTCTTATCAAATGTAAGGGTAGCCTTCAGGCACATGGACAAGAAAATGTTCAGAAATATTTATGTAACCTATGTGAGGCCAAAACTCGAATATGCAGCCCCCTTTTGGAATCCGCACTTGAAAAAGCACATAGCTAAGCTTGAAAAAGTTCAAAGACATGCCACGAAACTGGTGCCAGAAATACGCAATCTCAGTTATGATGAGAGGCTGAGGGAATTAGACTTACTATCACTCGAAGCTAGAAGAGTGAAGGGGGATATGGTGACAGTCTTTAAATTCCTTCATGGTTATGATAGAGTGGATAGGGATCGATTTTTTTATATGGCTGGCTCTAGAACTAGAGGTCATAGTTTGAAGCTTGGTAAGAAAACTTCTTTGCAGGATGTAAGGAAATACTTTTTCAGTGTAAGAGTAGTTGATAATTGGAATTGGCTAAGCGAGGAGGTAGTTAATGCTATCTCAATCCATAGTTTTAAGGACAGGTATGATAAGTATCACTAAGTATAAAATGGAACCGATCAGGAGACGGGAAGATACGAGCTTTGGGCTCTTTCCCGTAAACACAATTAGGTAATCACAATTAGGTAATCACACACACACACACACAGTTAATGCTATCTCAATCCATAGTTTTAAGGACAGGTATGATTAGTATCACTAAGTATAAAATGGAACCGATCAGGAGACGGGAAGATACGAGCTTTGGGCTCTTTCCCGTAAACACAATTAGGTAATCACAATTAAGTAATCACACACACACATGAATATGTTTGCAGATGATGCAAAGATTGTGAAGAAAGTAAAAAACGAGAATAATGGTAGAGAACTTCAGGAGGATCTAAATAATCTGCATGAGTGGGCAGAAAAGTGGCTAATGAAATTCAATACTTCAAAATGTAAGGTAATGAGAATGGGTACAAGTGCAAGAAGGCCCAAGCTTGACTACTCGGTGGCTGGAGTACAACTTCAAGAGACAGAAAATGAGAGAGATCTAGGAGTAAACATACTGGCAGATTTGTCTCCAGAAATACATATAAATGGCATAGTAAAAGCAGCATATGCATTCTTATCAAATGTAAGGGTAGCCTTCAGGCACATGGACAAGAAAATGTTCAGAAATATTTATGTAACCTATGTGAGGCCAAAACTCGAATATGCAGCCCCCTTTTGGAATCCGCACTTGAAAAAGCACATAGCTAAGCTTGAAAAAGTTCAAAGACATGCCACGAAACTGGTGCCAGAAATACGCAATCTCAGTTATGATGAGAGGCTGAGGGAATTAGACTTACTATCACTCGAAGCTAGAAGAGTGAAGGGGGATATGGTGACAGTCTTTAAATTCCTTCATGGTTATGATAGAGTGGATAGGGATCGATTTTTTGATATGGCTGGCTCTAGAACTAGAGGTCATAGTTTGAAGCTTCGTAAGAAAACTTCTTTGCAGGATGTAAGGAAATACTTTTTCAGTGTAAGAGTAGTTGATAATTGGAATTGGCTAAGCGAGGAGGTAGTTAATGCTATCTCAATCCATAGTTTTAAGGACAGGTATGATAAGTATCACTAAGTATAAAATGGAACCGATGAGGAGACGGGAAGATACGAGCTTTGGGCTCTTTCCCGTAAACACAATTAGGTAATCACAATTAGGTAATCACACACACACACACAAGTTAATGCTATCTCAATCCATAGTTTTAAGGACAGGTATGATAAGTATCACTAAGTATAAAATGGAACCGATCAGGAGACGGGAAGATACGAGCTTTGGGCTCTTTCCCGTAAACACAATTAGGTAATCACAATTAAGTAATCACACACACACATGAATATGTTTGCAGATGATGCAAAGATTGTGAAGAAAGTAAAAAACGAGAATAATGGTAGAGAACTTCAGGAGGATCTAAATAATCTGCATGAGTGGGCAGAAAAGTGGCTAATGAAATTCAATACTTCAAAATGTAAGGTAATGAGAATGGGTACAAGTGCAAGAAGGCCCAAGCTTGACTACTCGGTGGCTGGAGTACAACTTCAAGAGACAGAAAATGAGAGAGATCTAGGAGTAAACATACTGGCAGATTTGTCTCCAGAAATACATATAAATGGCATAGTAAAAGCAGCATATGCATTCTTATCAAATGTAAGGGTAGCCTTCAGGCACATGGACAAGAAAATGTTCAGAAATATTTATGTAACCTATGTGAGGCCAAAACTCGAATATGCAGCCCCCTTTTGGAATCCGCAATTGAAAAAGTTCAAAGACATGCCACGAAACTGTTGCCAGAAATACGCAATCTCAGTTATGATGAGAGGCTGAGGGAATTAGACTTACTATCACTCGAAGCTAGAAGAGTGAAGGGGGATATGGTGACAGTCTTTAAATTCCTTCATGGTTATGATAAAGTGGATAGGGATCGATTTTTTGATATGGCTGGCTCTAGAACTAGAGGTCATAGTTTGAAGCTTCGTAAGAAAACTTCTTTGCAGGATGTAAGGAAATACTTTTTCAGTGTAAGAGTAGTTGATAATTGGAATTGGCTAAGCGAGGAGGTAGTTAATGCTATCTCAATCCATAGTTTTAAGGACAGGTATGATAAGTATCACTAAGTATAAAATGGAACCGATCAGGAGACGGGAAGATACGAGCTTTGGGCTCTTTCCCGTAAACACAATTAGGTAATCACAATTAGGTAATCACACACACACACACAAGTTAATGCTATCTCAATCCATAGTTTTAAGGACAGGTATGATAAGTATCACTAAGTATAAAATGGAACCGATCAGGAGACGGGAAGATACGAGCTTTGGGCTCTTTCCCGTAAACACAATTAGGTAATCACAATTAAGTAATCACACACACACATGAATATGTTTGCAGATGATGCAAAGATTGTGAAGAAAGTAAAAAACGAGAATAATGGTAGAGAACTTCAGGAGGATCTAAATAATCTGCATGAGTGGGCAGAAAAGTGGCTAATGAAATTCAATACTTCAAAATGTAAGGTAATGAGAATGGGTACAAGTGCAAGAAGGCCCAAGCTTGACTACTCGGTGGCTGGAGTACAACTTCAAGAGACAGAAAATGAGAGAGATCTAGGAGTAAACATACTGGCAGATTTGTCTCCAGAAATACATATAAATGGCATAGTAAAAGCAGCATATGCATTCTTATCAAATGTAAGGGTAGCCTTCAGGCACATGGACAAGAAAATGTTCAGAAATATTTATGTAACCTATGTGAGGCCAAAACTCGAATATGCAGCCCCCTTTTGGAATCCGCAATTGAAAAAGTTCAAAGACATGCCACGAAACTGTTGCCAGAAATACGCAATCTCAGTTATGATGAGAGGCTGAGGGAATTAGACTTACTATCACTCGAAGCTAGAAGAGTGAAGGGGGATATGGTGACAGTCTTTAAATTCCTTCATGGTTATGATAAAGTGGATAGGGATCGATTTTTTGATATGGCTGGCTCTAGAACTAGAGGTCATAGTTTGAAGCTTCGTAAGAAAACTTCTTTGCAGGATGTAAGGAAATACTTTTTCAGTGTAAGAGTAGTTGATAATTGGAATTGGCTAAGCGAGGAGGTAGTTAATGCTATCTCAATCCATAGTTTTAAGGACAGGTATGATAAGTATCACTAAGTATAAAATGGAACCGATCAGGAGACGGGAAGATACGAGCTTTGGGCTCTTTCCCGTAAACACAATTAGGTAATCACAATTAGGTAATCACACACACACACACAAGTTAATGCTATCTCAATCCATAGTTTTAAGGACAGGTATGATAAGTATCACTAAGTATAAAATGGAACCGATCAGGAGACGGGAAGATACGAGCTTTGGGCTCTTTCCCGTAAACACAATTAGGTAATCACAATTAAGTAATCACACACACACATGAATATGTTTGCAGATGATGCAAAGATTGTGAAGAAAGTAAAAAACGAGAATAATGGTAGAGAACTTCAGGAGGATCTAAATAATCTGCATGAGTGGGCAGAAAAGTGGCTAATGAAATTCAATACTTCAAAATGTAAGGTAATGAGAATGGGTACAAGTGCAAGAAGGCCCAAGCTTGACTACTCGGTGGCTGGAGTACAACTTCAAGAGACAGAAAATGAGAGAGATCTAGGAGTAAACATACTGGCAGATTTGTCTCCAGAAATACATATAAATGGCATAGTAAAAGCAGCATATGCATTCTTATCAAATGTAAGGGTAGCCTTCAGGCACATGGACAAGAAAATGTTCAGAAATATTTATGTAACCTATGTGAGGCCAAAACTCGAATATGCAGCCCCCTTTTGGAATCCGCAATTGAAAAAGTTCAAAGACATGCCACGAAACTGTTGCCAGAAATACGCAATCTCAGTTATGATGAGAGGCTGAGGGAATTAGACTTACTATCACTCGAAGCTAGAAGAGTGAAGGGGGATATGGTGACAGTCTTTAAATTCCTTCATGGCTATGATAGAGTGGATAGGGATCGATTTTTTGATATGGCTGGCTCTAGAACTAGAGGTCATAGTTTGAAGCTTGGTAAGAAAACTTCTTTGCAGGATGTAAGGAAATACTTTTTCAGTGTAAGAGTAGTTGATAATTGGAATTGGCTAAGCGAGGAGGTAGTTAATGCTATCTCAATCCATAGTTTTAAGGACAGGTATGATACGTATCACTAAGTATAAAATGGAACCGATCAGGAGACGGGAAGATACGAGCTTTGGGCTCTTTCCCGTAAACACAATTAGGTAATCACAATTAGGTAATCACACACACACACACAAGTTACTGCTATCTCAATCCATAGTTTTAAGGACAGGTATGATAAGTATCACTAAGTATAAAATGGAACCGATCAGGAGACGCTAAGATACCAGCTTTGGGCTCTTCCACGAAAACACAATTAGGTAATTACAATTAGGTAATAATTACACATAGTTTTAAGGACGAGTGTGATAAGTATCACTAAGCACAAAATAGAACCGACCAGGAGACGGGAAGTTACTCACTTGGGACTCTTTTCCATAAGCATAATTAGGTAATAACACGCTCGCTTACTCGCTCCGTGTTCATAAATGAGAGAATGAATATTGTACTTGGTTGTCCAAGGACAACAAGAATAGAACTAATGCAATTGCAATTGAAAATTCCGAGTGTAGGTCACACAGGATTCGGGAGTTGACTGCCATATCTAATTGTAATTACCTAATTGTGTTTACGGGAAAGAGCCCAAAGCTCGTATCTTCCCGTCTTCTGATCGGTTCCATTTTATACTTAGTGATACTTATCATACCTGTCCTTAAAACTATGGATTGAGATAGCATTAACTACCTCCTCGCTTAGCCAATTCCAATTATCAACTACTCTTACACTGAAAAAGTATTTCCTTACATCCTGCGAAGAAGTTTTCTTACGAAGCTTCAAACTATGACCTCTAGTTCTAGAGCCAGCCATATCAAAATATCGATCCCTTTCCACTCTACCATAACCATTAAGGAATTTAAAGACTGTACCCATATCCCCCCTCAATCTTTTAGCTTTGGGTGATGGTAAGTCTAATTCCCTCAGCTTCTCATCATAACTGAGATTACGTATTTCTGGCACCAGTTTCGTGGCATGTCTTTGAACTTTTTCAAGCTTAGCTATGTGCTTTTTCAAGTGTGGATTCCAAAAGGGGGCTGCATATTCGAGTTTTGGCCTCACATAGGTTACATAAATATTTCTGAACATTTCCTTGTCCATGTGCCTGAAGGCTACCCTTACATTTGATAAGAATGCATATGCTGCCCTTACTATGCCATTTATATGTATTTCTGGAGACAAATCTGCCAGTATGTTTACTCCTAGATCTCTCTCATTTTCTGTCTCTTGAAGATGTACTCCAGCCACCGAGTAGTCAAGCTTGGGCCTTCCTGCACTTGTACCCATCCTCATTACCGTACATTTTGAAGTATTTAATTTCATTAGCCACTTTTTTGACCACTCATGCAGACTATTTAGATCTTCCTGAAGTTCTCTACCATTGTTCTCGTTTCCTACTTTCTTCACAATCTTTGCATCATCTGCAAACATATTCATGAATAAATTTACAGACTCTGGTAGGTCATTTACATATACAAGGAACAAAAGTGGCCCTAAAACTGAACCCTGTGGAACTCCACTACTAACTCTTCTCTATTCAGACACTGAGTGTCTTACTCTAACCCTCTGTTCCTTTCCTTCTAAGCAAGTTTTTATCCATTCCAAGACATTTCCACCTATTCTAGCTATTGCTTGCAGCTTCCTAATAAGTCACCCATATGGAACCGTGTCAAACGCTTTCTGGAAGTCTAGGAATATGCAATCTGCCCAGCCCTCTCTTTCCTGTAAGATTCGGTTTACCTCATCATAAAATTCTAATAAGTTTTTTACTGTCGATCTATCTTCTCTGAAGCCATGTTGCCTCACTGACAAAAAGTTGAAGGATTCCAAGTGAAGAGGGATATGTTTCCTTAGTAGTTTCTCCATAACTTTGCAAACTATGCTGGTCAAGAAAACTGGTCTATAGTTCAGAGCCGTATCCCTCCTTCCCTTTTTGAAGATAGGTATCACATTTGCTTGTTTCCAGCATCTTGGAATCTCCCCTGACTCCAGTGACTTTTTAAATATGATACTTAGTGCCACTGATATTGAGTTTGCGCATTTTTTAAGTACATGGGGGGATATGTCATCAGGACCTGTATCTTTATGAACATCTAAATCCATCAGCGCTTTGCATATCTCTGTGGCTGTAAGGTTGATGTTCTCTAATACCGGCCCTTGAGATTCTATCTCTGCAATCTGAGGGAGTGGGGTATTTTCTACTGTAAATACTGACTGAAACTCCTTGTTCAATTCTTTGCAGATCTCTTCATCTGTCTCAGTGATGCTTCCATCCGCTCTCTTTAGCCTTAAAACCTGTTCTTTTACATTCAGTTTTCCTTTTATAAAGCTGTAGGAAAGTTTGGGATTTTCTTTAGCCTTCCTGGTGATGTCCCTCTCATAGTCTCTCTCTGCCTCTCTCCTTTTAATTAGGTAGTCATTTCTTGCTCTTTTGTAGGTTTGCCAGGCATTTATGTTTTTTCTCCTCCTATACCTTTTCCAGCAATTGTCTCTCCACTCCTTAGCTCTTTTACACTCATTATCGAATCATTTCTCTCTGGCATGAATTACACCTACTTTGGTGACAGGTATGCAGCAATCTACTATCTTCCCATATTTCTCACAAGAGATGCCATACATTTCTTGTACAGATTTGTTGAAAAATAAGGTTCTCCAGTCAATAACTGCAAAAAGCTCATTCATTTTGATGTAATCTCCTTTCGGATAGTTCCTCCTCTTGTAATCAGTGCCTCTACTCTCAGGCAGAATATCTTCAATGATATACTCCATCAACAACACACTGTGGTCACTCTTTCCACTTGGTGGTTTATACTCAATTTTTTCAATATACAACACATTATCTGTGAATACTAAATCAAGTAGTGATGGCTCTTGTGTGTGTACTTAAATAATGGTACTTACCTAATTGTGTTTATGGGAAAGAGCCCAAAGCTCGTATCTTCCCTTCCCCTGATCGGTTCCAATTTATACCTAGTGATACTTATCATAAATGTCCTTAAAACTATGGATTGAGATACCATTAACTACCTCCTCGCTTAGCCAATTCCAATTATCAACTACTCCTACACTGAAAAAGCATTTTCTTACATCCTGCAAAGAAGTTTTCTTACGAAGCTTCAAACTATGACCTCTAGTTCTAGAGCCAGCCATATCAAAATATCGATCCCTATCCACTCTTTCATAACCATTAAGGAATTTAAAAACTGTCACCATATCCCCCCTCAATCTTCTAGCTTCGAGTGATGGTAAGTCTAATTCCCTCAGCCTCTCATCATAACTGAGAATGTGTATTTCTGGCACCAGTTTCGTGGCATGTCTTTGAACTTTTTTAAGCTTAGCTATGTGCTTTTTCAAGTGTGGATTTCAAAAGGGGGCTGCGCATTCGAGTTTTGGCCTCACATAGGTTACATAAATATTTCTGAACATTTCCATGTCTATGTGCCTGATGGCTACCCTTAAATTTGATAAGAATGCATATACTGCCCTTACTATGCCATTCAGATGTATTTCTGGAGGGTGTGTGATTACCTAATTGTGATTACCTAATTGTGTTTACGGGAAAGAGCCCAAAGCTCGTATCTTCCCGTCTCCTGATCGGTTCCATTTTATACTTAGTGATACTTATCATACCTGTCCTTAAAACTATGGATTTAGATAGCATTAAATTGTGTTTATGGGAAAGAACCCAAAGCTCGTAGCTTTCCGTATCCTGATCGGTTCAATTTTCTAAGTAGTGATACTTATCATACCTGTCCTTAAAACTATTGATTGAGATAGCATTAACTACCTCCTCGCTTAGCCAATTCCAATTATCAACTACTCGTACACTGAAATAGTATTTCCTTACATCCTGCAAAGAAGTTTTCTTACGAAACTTCAAGCTATGACCTCTAGTTCTAGAGCCTGCCATATCAAAATATTGATCCCTATCCACTCTATCATAATCATGAAGGAGTCTAAAGACTGTCACCATATCCCCCCTCAATCTTCTAGCTTCGAGTGATGGTAAGTCTAATTCCCTCAGCTTCTCATCATAAATGAGATTGCGTATTTCTGGCACCAGTTTCGTGGCATGTCTTTGAACTTTTTCAAGCTTGGCTATGTGCTTTTCCTTGTCCATGTGCCTGAAGGCTACCCTTACATTTGATAAGAATGCATATGCAGCTCTTACTATGCCATATATATGTATTTCTGGAGACAAAATTGCCAGTATGTTTACTCCTAGATCTCTCTCATTTTCTGTCTCTTGAAGTTGTACTCCAGCCACCGAGTAGTCAAGCTTGGGCCTTCTTGCACTTGTACCCATTCTCATTACCTTGTATTTTGAAGTATTGAATTTCATTAGCCACTTTTTTGACCACTCATGCAGACTATTTAGATCCTCCTGAGGATCTCTACCATTGTTCTCGTTTCTTACTTTCTTCACAATCTTTGCATCATCTGCAAACATATTCATGAATGAATTTACAGACTCTGGTAGGTCATTTACATATACAAGGAACAAAAGTGGCCCTAAAACAGAACCCTGTGGAACTCCACTACTAACTCTTCTCCATTTAGACTCTGAGTGTCTTACTCTAAGCCTCGGTTCCCTTCCTTCTAAGTAAGTTTTTATCCATTCCAAGACATTTCCACCTATTCTAGCCATTGCTTGCAGCTTCCTAATAAGTCTCCCATGTGGAACAGTGTCAAACGCTGTCTGGAAGTCTAGGAATATGCAATCTGCCCAGTCCTCTCTTTCCTGTAAGATTCGGCTTACCTCATCATAAAATTCTAATAAGTTTGTTACTGTTGATCTACCCTCTCTGAAGCCATGTTGCCTCACTGACAAAAGATGAAGGATTCCAAATGAAGAGGGATATGTTTCCTTAGTAGTTTCTCCATTACTTTGCAAACTATGCTGGTCAAGGAAACTTGTCTAAAGTTCAGAGCTGTGTCCCTACTTCCCTTTTTGAAGATAGGTATCATGTTTGCTTGTTTCCAGCATCTTGGAATCTCCCCTGACTCCAGTGACTTTTTAAATATGATACTTAGTGTCACTGATATTGAGTTTGCGCATTTCTTAAGTACATGAGTGGATTGTCATAAGGGCCTGTAGCTTTTTGAACATCTAACTCCATCAGCGCTTTGCATACCTCTGTGGCTGTAAGGTTAATGTTCTCTAATACCGGTCCTTGAGCTTCTATCTCTGCAATCTGAGGGAGTGGGGTATATTCTACTGTAAATACTGACTGAAACTCCTTGTTCAAATCTTTGCAGATCTCTTCATCCGTCTCAGTGATGCTTCCAGCCTCTCTCTTAAGCCTTAAAACCTGTTCTTTTAACTTCAGTTTTCCTCTGATAAAGTTGTGGAATAGCTTGGGATTTTCTTTAGCCTTCCTGGTGATGTCCCTCTCATAGTCTCTCTCTGCCTCTCCCCTTTTACTTAGGTAGTCATTTCTTGCCCTTTTGTACGTTTGCCAGGCATTTATGTTTTTTCTCCTCCTATGCCTTTTCCAGCATTTGTCTCTCCACTCCTTAGCTCTTTTAAACTCATTATTGAACCATTTCTCTCTGGCTTGTATTACACCTACTTTGGTGAAAAGTATGCAGCAATCTACTATCTTTCCTTATTTCTCACAAACGATGTCATACATTTCTTGTAGAGATTTGTTGTAATATAGGGTTTTCGTGTCAATAACTGCAAAAAGCTCATTCATTTTGATGTAATTTCCTTTCGGATAGTTCCTCCTCATGTCCTCATTGCCTCTACTCTCAGGAAGAATATCTTCAATGATATACTCCATCAACAACACAAAGTGGTCACTCTTTCCAGCTTGTGGCTCATACTCAATATTTTTAATATACAACACATTATCTGTGAACACTATATCAAGTAGTGATAGCTCATCCCCACCCCTGGCCCTCGTTGGTTCCATTACATGTTGGTGTAGGAAATTCCTTTGTACGCAATCTAGGAATCCTGCCCTGAATGAGTCCTCACCACTGTGTGGGTCAAGATTTATCCAATCTATCTCTTTATGATTAAAATCTCCCATAATAAAAATCCTACGTTTTCTCTCCCGTGCCATGTTAACAACTGAGTTTATGACTTCAATAGTACCTATATGACTTTCCTCATAAACTTCTAGTCTATTCTGGTTCCTTGGTGGGTTATATACAACAGTTATTATAATGCTCTCTGATCCATAATTTATGTTTGATTACCTAATTGTGTTTACGGGAAAGAGCTCAAAGCTCATATCTTCCTGTCTCCTGATCGGTTCCATTTTATACTTAGTGATACTTATCATAATTGTCCTTAAAACTATGGATTGGGATACCATTAACTACCTCCAATTATCAACTACTCTTACACTGAAGAAGTATTTCCTTACATCCTGCAAAGAAGTTTTCTTACAAAGTTTCAATCTATGACCTCTAGTTCTAGAGCCAGCCATATTAAAATATCGATCCCTATCCACTCCTTCATAACCATGAAGGAATTTATAGACTGTCACTATATCCCCCTCAATCTTCTAGCTTCGAGTGATGGTAAGTCTAATTCCCTCAGCCTCTCATCATAACTGAGATTATGTATTTCTGGCACCGGTTTCGTGGCATGTCTTTGAACTTTTTCAAGCTTAGCTATGTGCTTTTTCAAGTGCAGATTCCAAAAGAGGGCTGCATATTCAAGTTTTGGCCTCACATAGGTTACATAAATATTTCTGAACATTTCCTTGTCCATGTGCCTGAAGGCTACCTTTACATTTGATAAGAAGGCATATGATGCCCTCACTATGCCATTTATATGTATTTCTGGAGACAAATCTGCCTGTATGTTTACTGCTAAATCTCTCTCATTTTCTGTCTCTTAAAGTTGTACTCCAGCCACCGAGTAGTCAAGCTTGGGCTTTCTTACACTTGTACCCAATCTCATTCTCATTACCTTACATTCTGAAGTATGGAAATTCATTAGCCAGTTTTCTGACCACTCGTGCAGACTATTTAGATCTTCTTGAACTTCTCTAGCTTTGTTCTCAATTTTTACTTTCTTCACAACCTTTGAATCATCTGCAAACATATTCATGAATGAATTTACAGACTCTGGTAGGTCATTTACATATACAAGGAACAAAAGTGGCCCTAAAACTGAACCCTGTGGAACTCCACTACTAACTCTTCTCCATTCAGACACTGAGTGTCTTACTCTAATCCTCTGTTCCCTTCCTTCTAAGTAAGTTTTTATCCATTCCAAGATATTTCCACCTATTCTAGCCATTGCTTGCAGCTTCCTAATAAGTCTCCCATATGGAACAGTGTCAACGCTTTCTAGAAATCTAGGAATATGCAATCTGCCCAGTTCTCTCTTTCCTGCAAGATTCGGCTTACCTCATCATAAAATTCTCATAAGTCTGTTACTGTTGATCTACCTTCTCTGAAGCCATGTTGCCTCGCTGAATAAAAGTTGAAGGATTCCAAGTGAAGAGGGATATGTTTGCTTAGTAGTTTCTCCATAACTTTGCAAACTATGCTGGTCAAGGAAACTGGTCTATAGTTCAGAGCCATATCCCTCCTTCCCTTTTAGAAGATAGGTATCACATTTGCTTGTTTCCCGCATCTTGGAATCTCCCCTGACTCCAGTGACTTTTTAAATATGATACTTAGTGCCACTGATATTGAGTTTGTGCATTTTTTAAATACATGAGGGGATATATCATTAGGATCTGTAGCTTTATGAACATCTAACTTCCTCCGCGCTTTGCATACCTCTGTGGCTCTAAGGCTGATGTTCTCTAATACCGGCCCTTGAGCTTCTATCTCTGCAATCTGAGGGGGTGGGGTATCTTCTACTGTAAATACTGACTGAAACTCCTTGTTCAGTTCTTTGCAGATCTCTTCATCCGACTCAGTGATGCTTCCATCCTCTCTCTTTACCCTTAAAATCAGTTCATTTACCTTCAGTTTTCCACTGATGAAGCTGTGGAAAAGCTTGGAATTTTCTTTAGCCTTCCTGTTGATGTCCCTCTCATAGTCTCTCTCTACCTCTCTCCTTTTACTTAGGTAATCATTTCTTGCTCTTTTGTAGGTTTGCCAGGCATTTATGTTTTTGCTCCTCCTATACCTTTTCCAGCATTTGTCTCTCCACTCCTTAGCTCTTTTACACTCATTATTGAACCATTTCTCTCTGGCATGAATTACACCTACTTTGGTGAAAGGTATACAGCAATCTACTAGCTTCCCATATTTCTCACAAAAGAAGTCGTACATTTCTTGTACAGATTTCTTGTAAAATAAGGTTCATTTTGATGTAATCTCCTTTCGGATAGTTCCTCCTCATGTCCTCAGTGCCTCTACTCTCAGGAAGAATATCTTCAATGATATACTCCATCAACAACACACAGTTGTCACTCTTTCCAATTGGTGGTTCATACTCAAGTTTTTCGATATCCAACATATTTTCTGTGAATGCTAGATAAAGTAGTGATAGCTCATCCCCACCCCTGGCCCTCGTTGGTTCTACTACATGTTGGTGTAGGAATTTCCCTTGTACGCAATCTAGGAATCTTGCCCCGAATGAGTCCTCACCACTGTGTGGGTCAAGATTTATCCAATCTATCTCTTTATGATTATAATTTCCCATAATCAAACTCCTACATTTTCTCTCCCGTGTCATGTTAACAACTGAGTTTATGACTTCAATAGTACCTATATAACTTTCCTCATAAACTTCTAGCCTATTCTGGGTCTTTGGTGGGCTATATACAACAGTTATTATAATGCTCTCTGACCCAGTATTTATGCGAGCAACAAGAAATTCCTTGAACTCACTTTCTATAGCCAAGTTAATTCTTCAACTTGAATCCTTGTACTTATGAGCAGCGCTATCCCTCCACCAGTCCTCTCAGATCTTTCAACCCTTAATATTCTGAAGTCCTTAGGGGAAACTGTGACACTGTTTATGTCCTCACTCAACTTAGTCTCTGTAATTGCTACTATATCTGCCTTACTGTTGTGAATCCTATCTTTTAATTCTACTGCCTTACCAGCTGATCCATCAGCATTTGTGTATAACAATCTTAATGAGGCCCCATCCCCTGATCTTCTGTCATTATCTTCTTTATTTCCCCTTTGTCTGGAAGAACTCTGTAATGAAAATTTTTCTTCTCTTCTTCATTTCTTTCCTCATTTAACCTTCTTGCCTCTTGCAACAAGTTTTTGATCTTTCCCATCTCTCCCAGTGTGTGTGTGTGTATCATCTAATGAACACTTCTTTGAATTCTTGAAGATCTTTTAGACTTTTTTTCTCATCAATATTTCTCTACATGTTTCCCCTCTCTCAAAGGTTACTTTTGTCGGTCTCTGCTTTCCTTCCCTCGAATATTTGCCTAGTTGGTGAATGTTTACAACTTCTTCAGGACCACATACTACTCCAAGCTTTCTTATCAGGTCTACAACCCTAGCTTTATTTTCTTCAAGTCTCCCTGCCATGTTGGCTCCTCGGATTCGCTTATGCCTGAGATTACCACTGTCTTCTCTTTATCAAGTGCCTGTTTAATCAGTGGATTTGCCCTTTCCATTACAATATCTTTCATTTTTCGATTACTGTCTCTATAGTCAACTGTTTTTATGTGTTATAGTGCCACCACCTTTACAGCCTCTTTTATTGCAACATTCCCCTTTAGTGCATGAGCAAAGGAAGTTTTCATGGCATCATGTTCCATGTTAAGCACCTGGAACTCTTTTCTAAGCTGATCAATATTTTCCTTAATCTGGACATTCCAAGCAGCAAGCTCGTCTCTCTCAGAAGAGAGCAGTGAACTAACATCTAATTCATTTAGGTTGTCATTTAGCTGTTTGTTGATATCTTCTTGTTTAGAAATTCTGGTTTCTAGTTCACTCTTTTCCCCTTACAGCTTCTTTATTCGTTTTTCTAGTTCTTTTCTCTCCTGCCCTTGTGTTTTATTTGCTTCCTCCAAAAATCTTATTTCCTCTCTGAGTGTTTCATTCTCTTTCATTTCTCTATCCATATTCCGAATTTTATTATCAAGGCTTATAACATTGCCTCTCAATCCTTGGTTTTCTGTTTTAGTCTCCTAATAGCTACCCCTCCTCCTGACCCATGGGTGGGAGAGGTTTGGGACAGAGATAGCCTCATTTTTATGTTTCCCTTTCGCAGAAAATAGAAAGAAGAAGAGAAAGAGAAAAAAAAGAGAGAAAAACACACCTTGTATTAAGCAATCAAATGGTTAAGGTGTGCGAAAATCACAAATATTTGGGAATACCAGTTCCTTCTCCCCCTCACACAGAGTATGTCAAAGATTTGTGTGAAAGACTGCAACAGAGACTCAGACCGTTAAAGCTTCTTGCCAATAGGGTATCTGGTGTTGGAATTAACATATGCCGAACTTTCTATCTCGCATATGTCAGGTCATTAGTCGACTATCACACCCTGCAGCTCTGTACTATGACTACCTCTATCTTAAGACCCTTAGAAAAAATTCAAAACAAAGCTATGAGGATTATTCTTGGCTGCCCTATGAGCACCAGAATTATAAATATGCAACATGAATTAAACCTCCCACCTTTGATAGAACATATCAAACAGTCAGCTGTGATATTTGGAGTTAAATTAGCGAAATCAGCTCAGCCTCATCCATGTAATGCTGGTCATTTGCAAGGGCCGCAGTCAGTGCCAACAATCATTAAATCACTAATAAAAAGTAACATACAGTATGAAAGACAAATTCACCCCAAAATATTTAAGCTTATAACCAATGAGACAAAAAAACATAATGTAACACTCGTTACTGAGAGTGGTCCTGCACGATTAATAAATCCTTGCAAGAGGATTGGGCCAGAAATTCTCTTTCCAATATTATCATCTGGTCCGAATGTTGCTCCAATTATTAAAAAACATCAATGGTTAGATGAAATGGAAGCCTTTATTGAAACTAGTTTCCCAACTAACAATGAAACACTCTGCATTTACACTGATGGGTCTCGCACAAGCAGTACAGGAGGGTCTGGGTGCAGCATTATAGTGTATGAAAATTTGGAAGGACAGCAAATATTTGACAAAGCACTGAGTATGCCAAAATGGTCATCAATCACCGAATGTGAAATTGTTGGTCTAAAACTTGCTATTGAACATGCTCTCAGTGCTAGGAAAAATGCTATCATATTCTGTGACTCGCAGAGTGCGCTTCTGTCACTGAGATCATTAAAAAGCTCCTACAAAACTCACATGGCTGAAATTCAAGAGACTCTTATTGATTGCGCAAAACTTAAACTCCAAGTTAAGTTTTCATGGGTACCCTCCCATGTTGGGATAGTAGGTAATGAAAAGGCTGACAGGCTGGCAAAAATGGCAACTGAGAGTTCAGTGTCTGAATCTATAACCACACTAACTCAGTTTAAAACAATGTTGTATAATGAGATTATGGAAGAGCAAGAACTTTCTACACTCACACAACATGTAAGCAGCTGTTCGATCCAACATTATGAAAACTTCAGAGGGCTGAGACACAAATACAGCATGGGTAAAATGCTTACAGGTGACTGTGATAGAGTTGCTGCCCGTATAAGACTTGGTTATAGAAATATATGGGAGGTGAATTGCGAAAAAACTGGTAGAAAGCACCCAGAACACTCAAAATGCCATTTATGTGAGTGTGAAGGGGGCAACAATTTAGTACACTACATTACAGAGTGCACAAAGCTTAAGGACTTCAGACCTCTTGGTCTGAGCTACTTTGAACTTTGTGTGCACTTTTGCAACCCAGAGAACTTATATCCTGTACTTAGTGTATACCCAACGTTGAAAATGTAATTCTTTTACCCTCTTCTCCGTCTACATCCTTTCCCACATTTATGTGGGGTCGATGTTTCTGGCCAGTTTTCTCCATTTATTTCTGTCCCATACCTCATCACCCAACAAACCGTTAGACCTCAGGTCATCATTGATGCAATCCATCCACCTACACATTGGTCTCCCTCTCCTTCTACCCTGTATATCCATTTCCATCACCCTCCTCCCAACATACTGTTCATCCCTTCTAACGACATGACCATACCATCTTAGTCTACTTTCTTGTATATTATCTGATATTTCTATAACTTTGAGAGAGAGAAAAAAAAATAAGGGAAAGGTGGAGGGAATACCTTCTCTCTCTCTCTCTCTCTCTCTCTCTCTCTCTCTCTCTCTCTCTCTCCTCTCTCTCCTCTCTCTCTCTCCTCTCTCTCTCTCTCTCTCTCTCTCTCTCTCTCTCTCTCTCTCCCCCCCCCCCCCCCCCCCCCCCCCATATGCCTTTTATATACATAAGCCACTTTTCCCCTTATAAGGTGAGTGGCTGAGTAAAGGAATAATGCTTTGACTTTCTGGGAAGAGAAAGTACAGAGAAGGGTTCTTTCATTCCCTTCGCTCCGCCACACTTAGTCTACTCTTACGACACGCAGGGGAACATGGAGGAAGTATTCTAACCCCCTCCCTCAGGAGCTCATATGTATGTATATGTGTACATGTATGTGTATATGTATATATATATATTATATATATATATATATATATATATATATATATATATATATGTATATATGTATGTATTTATATGTATATATGTATGTATATGTGTATGTGTATATGTATATGTATGTGGATGTCTATATGTATCAATAATTACTACTTTTGATTCATAACTCTATCTATATGCAAAAGCTGTAGTAGTGATGATGGTAATAATAATAATAATAATAATAATAATAATAATAATAATAATAATAATAATAATAATAATAATAATAATAATAATAATAATAATAATAATAATGATGATAATAATAATAATAATAATAATAATAATAATAATAATGATAATAATAATAATGATGATAATAATAATCATGATGGTGGTAGCAATGGTTGTGATAATAGTGATAATGGATTAATTGACGTAATTCTCTCTCACGAACATAATTTGAAGGGTAGAGAAGGGGAAGGGCTTTCAGTCTTTCTCTTTCTTTTCCTTCCAAATTTATCTTCCATTATATGGCACTGTGTTTATGTGTATGTATGTATGTATGTTCAGGTTTATATGTGTACGTATATGCGATTAAGTACATGCACTTTCCTCTGCTGTGTTACCCTCAGATGACAATGATGTGTATGAGTATGCATGAATGTGTCTTTATCTGTGGTAAGGATGAATAACTCCTTTTGCTGAAATGAATACCACAAACTCTCTCTCTCTCTCTCTCTCTCTCTCTCTCTCTCTCTCTCTCTCTCTCCTCTCTCTCTCTCTCTCTCTCTCTCTCTCTCTCTCTCCTTGAGATGTATGGCTATGAAGCCCCAGTGGTGTTTCTATTGCTCATCTAATTAATGCATGCATATATATATATGTATGTATGTGTATGTGTATGTATGTGTATATGTGTATGTGATTACCTAATTGTGATTACCTAATTGTGTTTACGGGAAAGAGCCCAAAGCTCGTATCTTCCCGTCTCCTCATCGGTTCCATTTTATACTTAGTGATACTTATCATACCTGTCCTTAAAACTATTGATTGAGATAGCATTAACTACCTCCTCGCTTAGCCAGTTCCAATTATCAACTACTCTTACACTGAAAAAGTATTTCCTTACATCCTGCGAAGAAGTTTCTTACGAAGCTTCAAACTATGACCTCTAGTTCTAGAGCCAGCCATATCAAAATATCGATCCCTATCCACTCTATCATAACCATGAAGGAATTTAAAGACTGTCACCATATCCCCCCTCACTCTTCTAGCTTCGAGTGATGGTAAGTCTAATTCCCTCAGCCTCTCATCATAACTGAGATTGCGTATTTCTGGCACTAGTTTCGTGGCATGTCTTTGAACTTTTTCAAGCTTAGCTATGTGCTTTTTCAAGTGCGGATTCCAAAAGGGGGCTGCATATTCGAGTTTTGGCCTCACATAGGTTACATAAATATTTCTGAGCATTTCCTTGTCCATGTGCCTGAAGGCTACCCTTACATTTGATAAGAATGCATATGCTGCCCTTACTATGCCATTTATATGTATTTCTGGAGACAAATCTGCCAGTATGTTTACTCCTAGATCTCTCTCATTTTCTGTCTCTTGAAGTTGTACTCCAGCCACCGAGTAGTCAAGCTTGGGCCTTCTTGCACTTGTACCCATTCTCATTACCTTACATTTTGAGGTATTGAATTTCATTAGCCACTTTTCTGACCACTCATGCAGATTATTTAGATCCTCCTGAAGTTCTCTACCATTGTTCTCGTTTTTTACTTTCTTCACAATCTTTGCATCATCTGCAAACATATTCATGAATGAATTTACAGACTCTGGTAGGTCATTTACATATACAAGGAACAAAAGTGGCCCTCAAACTGAACCCTGTGGAACTCCACTACTAACTCTTCTCCATTCAGACACTGAGTGTCTTACTCTAACCCTCTGTTCCCTTCCTTCTAAGTAAGTTTTTATCCATTCCAAAACATTTCCACCTATTCTAGCCATTGATTGCAGCTTCCTAATAAGTCTCCCATGTGGAACAGTATCAAACGCTTTCTGGAAGTCTAGGAATATGCAATCTGCCCAGCCCTCTCTTTCCTGTAAGATTTGGCTTACCTCATCATAAAATTCTAATAAGTTTGTTACTGTTGATCTACCTTCTCTGAAGCCATGTTGCCTCACTGACAAAAAGTTGAAGGATTCCAAGTGAAGAGAGATATGTTTCCTTAGTAGTTTCTCCATAACTTTGCAAACTATGCTGGTCAAGGAAACTGGTCTATAGTTCAGAGCCGTATCCCTCCTTCCCTTTTTGAAGATAGGTATCACATTTGCTTGTTTCCAGCATCTTGGAATCTCCCCCGACTCCAGTGACTCCTTAAATATGATACTTAGTGCCACTGATATTGTGTTTGCGCATTTTTTAAGCACATGAGGGGATATGTCATCAGGACCTGTAGCTTTATGAACATCTAAATCCATCAGCGCTTTGCATACCTCTGTGGCTGTAAGGTTGATGTTCTCTAATACCGGCCCTTGAGCTTCTATCTCTGCAATCTGAGGGGGTGTGGTGTTTTCTACTGTAAATACTGACTGAAACTCCTTGTTCAATTCTTTCGCAGATCTCTTCATCCATCTCAGTTATGCTTCCATCCGCTCTCTTTAGCCTTAAAACCTGTTTTTTTACCTTCAGTTTTCCTCTGATAAAGCTGTGGAAAAGCTTGGGATTTTCTTTAGCCTTCCTGGTGATGTCCCTCTCATAGTCTCTCTCTGCCTCTCTCCTTTTACTTAGGTAGTCATTTCTTGCTCTTTTGTAGGTTTGCCAGGCATTTATGTTTTTTCTCCTCCTATACCTTTTCCAGCATTTGTCTCTCCACTCCTTAGCTCTTTTACACCCATTATCGAACCATTTCTCTCTGGCATGAATTACACCTACTTTGGTGACAGGTATGCAGCAATCTACTATCTTCCCATATTTCTCACAAAAGATGTCATACATTTCTTGTACAGATTTGTTGTAAAATAAGGTTCTCCAGTCAGTAACTGCAAAAAGCTCATTCATTTTGATGTAATCTCCTTTCGGATATTTCCTCCTCATGTCCTCAGTGCCTCTACTCTCAGGAAGAATATCTTCAATGATATACTCCATCAACAACACACAGTGGTCACTCTTTCCAATTGGTGGTTCATACTCAATTTTTTCAATATCAAACACATTATCTGTGAACACTAGATCAAGTAGTGATGGCTCATCCCCACCCCTGGCCCTTGTTGGTTCCATTACATGTTGGTGTATATGTGTATATATATATATATATATTATATATATATATATATATATATATATATATATATATATATATATATATATATATATATATATATATATATATATATATATATATATATATATATGTATATGTATATATATGTATATGTATGTGTATGTATATGTGTATGTGTATGTATATGTATATTTACCTACTTATTATTCTAACCTGAAAATTGTTATTCTATATCTGCTTCAAATTGTCTGCAGTAGTACCGTTGGAAAGTGAAATGTAACTTAAATGATAGCACTCAACAAGGGCTATTGAAAATATAGTCACAATGATTACTCTTCAAGTACTCTTCAATTATTACACTATATTTTATTATTAATTACTTGCTATGATATTTAAAATTAATTGCAAATTCTATTAGTATGTTATTTATACATAACCAAATATATTGTAATGTTTATCAACTGCAATATGACTGGGAGTGCCCATGTGCACATGTCCCCATGTACAGTTATCTGAATAAATAAAAAATAAATAAATAAAAACATTTATTTAAGCTTCACACAGAATTTTATATCTTCATATAAGTGCTATTTAGTGACTTAATTTATCTCTTTTCTGGTAACACATCCTAACTTAAAAATTTTACTTTGGTAATTTGAGGAAAAAAAGAAAAAATGCAAACAAAAACAAAAGTGTACTTGAAGGAAAATTCGAATTTATATCTGCTATATATTCTTCTTAACTGATAAACTCGTACTTCTCTTTTTGTTTATCCAGGATGGCTGCCGGAAGTTTGTATGTCTTTCTGGCGGTATTCACAACAAACGTTCTAAGACTCTCAATATCGTACACTGGCAACAGCTTTTGCCAGGTAAGCGTGTCCCAAGGTAACTTGGGATCTTCCCCAAACACAAGGAAATAGGGGGAGTCACCGATTGACCTATGATATGCAAAATTAAGAGCTTATTCCGCTTGTTTTAGTTTCAGGCTCCATTCTTGGGGATCAGAGGCAGCGAGTTGTCATAACAGTGTAATGATGGAGGCATTCCTTCTCTCTACTAACCCGTTAGCTTGCGGTCTATAAGCCTGGACCGCTACATGGTCAACTCGCGCTAGTTCGGATCGCATAAGCCCCGGAAAACTTCGTTCATGAATTCGCACCTGTTATCACTTGCAACTTCTTGAGGAAATCCAAATACTAACGTGAACTGGTGTAGGACAACAGCTACTGAGGCCGCGCTCTTATCCCTCATCGCGTACGTGTAGGCATATCTTGTGCATTCATTTGTAAGTATGAAAATGTACGAGTAGCCATCATATAATCTGGGCAGGAGGCCTACCAAGTCGCAATGAACTCTTTCCCATTTAAAATTGCATATCAGCCAGAATCGGGCAGGTGGGACTGTACTACATTGCCGTTTGAAGCAGTTGCACAAATGACAACCTTTAATATATTCTGCAACGTCCTTATACATCCCTTCCCAGTAATACTGGGTACTTAGCAACCGATACGTTTTCCCTATTCCCATATAGCCGGCCACGGGACTCATGTGACACAAGAAGAGGGCGTGTCTGAGGAACTCCTCGAGAAGTACTGCCGCGTATCCCCCTTCTCCGCTCTTTCGCTTATAAATTTCATAAAGTATTCCTTCTTCTATTACGAATTAATTGATTTGGCATCGAATTCTTGCAAGAGTTTCATCACTTCCCCCCACAACTTATCCCCATCTTGCTTCCTTTCGAGCTTCTCACGATTCCACCCACAAGTGCCCCCCTCCCATTCATTCATACTCGCTCCCTCACTTACTCACTCACTCACTCGTTCATACTCATAACTGTCACTTTGTCTTTTCTCTTCATCACTTCCCCCATTCACACTTTTATTTACCTAGCGGGGGGGTTTTCCCCATAACTCTAAAGGAGTGTGTGCACGGAATCGCAATCGGCCCCTGCAGTCGCAGGACGGTTCATGTCCACGGTTCTATGACTTGCGTTTCTCATCGAACGTGTAATGGCTATGGCGGGGACTTCCTGTACGCCCCTGCTCAGGGCATCGGCTACATTGCTACTTTTTCCAGGTACAAACTCGAACCCCTGTATATCAAACTGCATAAGTCTTAACAGCCATCTGGAAAATCTTTGATTATTTAGCAGATATGCATACACATACTTCAAAGGTAAATTATCGCTACGAATTATCACCAGATATCCGAGTAGGAAATGTTTATGTTTTTCTAACATGAACACAATGGCAAGTGCCTCTCGTTCGATTGTCACATATCGTCGCTCAGTGCCTGTAAGCACTCGGGAAGAGAGTAGTAAAATACTTAGCGCCGCTGACGTGACACAGTACATCTTCAATTATAAGAAGGGGGAAATTATCTCCTTCGGAATTCAAATTTAGTTTGCAAAATTCTACACACAGCTGAAGGTCTCCATCTTTCTTTTTTACTACTACAATGGGGCTATGCCAAGGGCTTCTACATAATCTAATGATACCCTTTTTCTCTAAATCCACTACCATTCCCTCTAATTTTCTCTCGTTGTCTACTTGTGACATTACTCCGCCGATCACGACGTCGGAGGCATCACACGTGACATAGAACTCTCAATCAGGATAAATGAGTACTTGAGTAGACATTTAGGCGCTCTTTAAAGCTACAAAGGCGGTCTTGTGCTCAGGCGTCCAGCTGATCTGATGCGCATTTCGGAGTCTATCTAGGGGCCGGGAAATGTCCGTGTATTTCTCTATAAATGTACAATAGTACGAGCAAAGTCCAAGAAAAGATCTACCATCCTGACAAGTTGGGTCTCGCAAAATTTTCTATGGATTTTACTTTATCATGCAACACTGCCACACTCATGGACGACAATTTGTGGCTGAGATATTCTACTTCCGCTTTGAAGAACTGACATTTAGATAATTTTACACGAAGGTTATTCTGCCTCAGAGCTTTTAAAGCTGAAATGAGGTTCCGAGGATGTTCTTCAAAGGTCTTTCTGATTATTACTAAGTCATCTAAATATACTAGCATGGCATTACCGATTAGGCCCAAGAGTACTGCTGTCATGAGTCTGCTGAAATGACTGGGGGGATTTTTTAACCCAAAAGGTAGGCGATTGCACTCATAGAATTTATTATTCACTGTAAAGGCAGTCTTAGCTTTACTCTTCTGTGACAGAGTGTTTCTCTCAGAGGCTGTTAGATGCCTTATTAATTAATTTATTAACTTAACTATCATTTTTCTAACAAAAATAATTCCCACTTCTTGACTTTTGCAGATTATGATTATTTGCGATTTATATTTTAGCTTATAGCTAATTTTAAATATACCTTATTTACTCTTCTTGTACGTGTAGCAGTATAGTCCCGATATAAAGGCTGCTCCTACTTTTCACATCTTCAGTGAACTCACCAGATACATTTTGTTTACAATTTTCTTATTATAATAATTGTTCTTGCTAATGATTTTGTTATAAATTTGACCTTGCTGTTATGTCATTAGCCTGTCTAGATATATATCAGTAGCTTGTTATTATTTGAGTACTTAAATTCTGTCTCCTACAAGCAAAGAACATTCTAGAGATTGTTTACCAGTAACCTAACTTTCCCTTATTATTCCCGTTTTATTTTATTTGCTTCCACTTGTTGCACTTAAAATACTGTCTCTCCCTTGCGTCTCTGCTATAATTGCCTGCCAGGGACCACCACTAAAATAGTCCTTAAATGATATCAGAGCCAGTTACTGCTCTAGAAATGCATCCTGCTGATGACGTCACCAGGAGGGAAAATGAAGCCTCCTCCTTTGGCGCCCAAACACCGCAGAGGCAACATCTCGCCTGAGCAGTCTAAGTTTATTTCAAACCTTATTTACGTGGCATCTTCACAGGAATTCATCTGGCACAACAAGGTGAGGGATAGTGTATGGTAAAGCTCGTGGGTCAAGCAAATTGGTTTTTCGAGAATTAGTTACATTCGTTACTGGTCAAATCTTACAAATTTTTCATCTCAGATTCCATTCCCATACAAACGAAATTTTGTAGATTACCTAACTGGAATCTCACTTGCCAAAGTTAATTCCTTAACCTGGAAATTGCAGCTGATATACATTGCTAAGAAGTTTCTTTTCATTGAATGTGATAAACGAAAATCTCATCCTCTGAAGACTGGTTATGAGCCCGTAAAAATCTATCCCTTTTCCTAATAAATTCTAATTTCATTTCACCTCCTTCTATCATTGTAAATAAAGTGTTTTACGTCAAAAACTCGTCAATAAAGCTATTTGCTATATAAATTGCAAATAATTAATCATTTAGCTAAAGTGTTTTATGCTATAAATTGCAAATAAGTAAAAGGTAATTTTACCCTGTTGGCTTTGCAAATATTTCCTGTTAACCACAGTTTAATGCATGCATACTGTATTTATCTTGCTAATTCTTCATATGTTGGGGATAAAGTGTTTTTGAGTTATAAGTTGCAACTACTTCAGAAGGTGGTTTTGCACCTTCTTTTTCATTGCAAACAGTTCTTGATGACCAAAAGTGAATGAATACTGTATTTATCTCGTAGATTCTTCCTTTTTCCTAAATAGAGTGTTTTACCATATTAATTGCAAATCAGTAATAAGCATTGCAACTTTTGTGGTTGCCCACAATTTAAGGAATACATACAGTACTGAATTTGTCTTGCTTATTCTTCATTTATTGTGAATAAATTGTTTTCCTTTAATACCAGTAAAGAATTAATGGTTTTGTATGCTATTATGGTAGCATAAATATTTCTGGTTAGCTGTGACTAACCAATATATTTTCATCCAGTAAAATAATATTGGAAACTCATTATATGTGTGTTCATGCTTTCAGTTTCCCATTATTAACAGTGTGTCATTTCTGTTTCTGAAATTGCAGTGTCCTCTAGTCTACTCTGCCTGTGTGACAGAGGTAATCGTCGAGTTGAGGCCAAAGTCTTGGCATACGTCCGTGGTGCCGGGAAACGAAATCGTGCTCACCACCTCCGGGATTCGAGGCAGAAATTCATAAAATTTAATTTGAGAAATTTAATTCAATTCTTTTAAGGTCATTGCATATCCAAAATTAAAAGACAGTTGAATTCTGAGTTTCATTTAATCGGGTTATGGTATTAAGTGTGGGGTGTTCAAGTGCAAATATCTGTCCTGTCTGTTTATGAGCTCTTAACCGAGCTGAGTACTTTGAGTCCCCTTAGTAAAACAGAATCTTAACAAACACTCTACCATCCCAACCCAACATCTTCTCTTCTAAGACTATCTAGTGATACCCCGCCAGGAGGTTGAGAGTGGTAAACTACTTAGCGCCGCTGACGTGACAAAGTACATCTTCAGTTACAGGAAGGGGGAAATTATCTCCTTCGGAAATCAAATTTAGTTTGCGAAAATCTACACACAGCCGAAGGTCCCTATCTTTCTTTTTTACTACTACAATTGAGCTATGCCAAGGGCTTTTACATAATCTAATGATGTCCTTTTTCCCTAAATCAACTACCATTCCCTTTAATTTTCTCTCGTATACAAAGAGAGTGCGGTAGGGTTTTGCAAAGGTAGGGGGATGATTTCCCGTGTTGATTTTGAACGGCATAAGTGTGCACTCCCCACGGGGGTCAGAGTCTAATGAAAAAAATCATGATATTTAGCAACAAGTTCAGTCATGAAAGCAGAATGTTCAGCAGCACTCAACCCTCTCATTAACGCCTGCAAATTTGCGACACGTTCTGGGTCTTTGGCGACCCCAATGACATTAATACTGTAACACTGTCGCACTTCTTCGAATTCTGCGATTTTCATGTTTCTAGGAATGATTAACGGGACCGGAATATATTGACACACATGACTCTTAATTTCCGCGATCCGTTGGGAAGTATCAACAATTTACTAGGAAACATATCAGCATATTCTCCGATAAATTCTGCGTACAAGACTTGTCCTCCCGGGACTACCCGCGCGGTGATAGCTTCCAAGACACATGCAGTACCGCTCTCAATAATTTCTTCCTGATGCATTACAATATAATTATTGTTTTCTTCTTTAGATAGGCATTCAGACATTGAAGCGCGACCGGAACATGAAACTACTTCTGTCTCGTTTACTGTTACGTTAGTTTTCCCCCGTGTGTTAATAATATTTATTCCCATCTTTACCATGTTCTCGAATCCAATTATTACTTTTGCCTGTTCAATACTTAACTTAAGCAGTACAAGGAAGGCACATCCAAATTTTGTGGGACACCCCTCAAATGCAATCACTTGTTTCACTATCTCTTCAACTTAAACAAAATTCAGGGTATTATCACCACTGTAGTTATTACTACTGAAGTATCTAATTTAGTAATGGGTTCTGCAACTATTTTACGAATAATTAATGATATGACTGAGTCTGTCTCTAGCAAAGCAATTTGGCTGAGTCCACCAACTGCAATTTCTACCAGTAAGATCCCCATTACTCATTAGACAGAAACTACAAGTACTTAGCTGTGCTGAGGGGCTGGCCCAGTGATATCCACAATCTCCCATTTCAGAGGAGCGGTGGCTTCTTGCCTATGATTGTCTGGGAAGTTCTCCAGATGGTTCCATTGGAGATGCGAAGTTTTTTTTCCAATCACCATTATCCATGTGTTATTCTCTCGGAGGGGCAACTATCGGCCCGAGTTCCGGACCCTAGGTAATTGAAACAGAGCGCGCCGGCGCTCTACGTTTGCGCACACTGCTCCCATCAGTGGTCCAGTCAGTGACAATTTGTGCATCTTTCTCTTCTCTCTCCGTGACTCGGGACCTTGGCCTACGTTCATTCGCCATCACTGCAATGGGATCGCTTTCACATTTAGAAGCCTTTCCTGTTCAAGTTCTTCTTCCGAGAGACCATGTCTGGGGTGGCTCTTGAACCAATTCGACAGCCATAGCACTAGGGCGGGAAGTGGTAAGTTAGATTTCAGCATGAAATGGCACCTCGGTAGAACAGTATTCCGCAGAGCACTCCGTACAATACTTTGCCGCATATACTTATTATCGGTGATCTCACTCACTGAGTTAGTTAAGGATTCAATCCTCTTCACATACCAATGCAACCGTTCTCTGCGTCTTTGGGCACTATTTTTAATTTTGTTTATTAGCGTTATTTTGCTCTGTAGCACTGTGAAATACTTTAGGAATCAATCCTTAAAATTTTCCCAATTTTTAATCTGTGACCACTCGTCTTCACCCACCGTGTCAGATGCAAATCCGGTGCACCTTTGTACCAACTCGTTTATGAGGTACTCATCGGTCCACTCGCCACTGCTCATCCGCAGAGCCAAATGTTTCAGAAACTCGCCCACGGGGAATATGGGTGGGTGTTCGAGGCCTTTTACCTTTGCCCTGTCAAAGTTTAAAGGACAGTCTTTGACTCGGGGCACCTTTCCAACAAAGGCACGGGGCGGGGGCATGGCCTGCTGCACTCCATGTGTCGTCACTGGATTCAGAGCGGAAGGCTGTTTGTTCCATACTTGGTTACGATGATTGATGATAATTCAATAAAAATCATGAGAAAAAGTGGAGGTTTTATTACTCAAACTTAGATGTCCGACATGGCGTGTTCTACTCCGTGAAAACAACAAAACAATAGCGCAATGCAAAGCGCATGAATTAATCAGCTCAAAAGTTATACATAACATTCCTCCCTCCAAGAAAAGACATACAAAACTTATCAAAAATGGATCAGAAAAATATCAACATACAACAATCATTATACAGAAATATCAATATATTATGGCAACAAAAGACATTACAAATTTAATTTTTCTGGTGGCTTAATAATTCTCTTTGATCTCTGTAATACTGGAGATGGTGATACAATCTGTTTATCATTCACACCACACCTTTCAGTTTCTGAGACTGTGTCTTCAGACTCAATACAATTACTATCAGGTTGAACTGAAACATCACACTTTTGTGAAGATACTTCAACATCATTAGTGGAACTAGAGGCATAGGAATAATTACTTACATTCGAAGAACCTAAAGGCATTGGAGACTCTCTAGGTGTCTTAATACAAGTACCAGTAAATCTAGGCATAAGCTGATCATGATGCCTCTTCCATGATATATTACCAAAATCATGAACTTGCACCAAATAATTTCTTACACCAAGCACTTCAATAATTTTACCTTCAATCCAAGACTCTCCCTTCCCAAAATTTTTAGCAAAAACTGCGTCACCAACATTGTACATATTTGTTCCTTCAGAGAAAACTTTCTTTGACAATTTTTCCAGGTCTCTGTCTTTGTTAGGGGAACATTTTACAGATACTAAAGTTGTTTTAAAACATCTTCCAAATAGTAACTCTGCTGGTGATTTACCTATACCACTATGCATACTCTTTCTATGATTGTACAAAAATCTACAGATTCTAGTATTCAATGATCCACTGTTGAATTTACTTAAGCCCTCTTTTAAAGTTCGAACTGCTCTTTCCGCCAACCCATTAGATGATGGATTGTATGGGGCAGGAGTTAAATGTAGAATACCATTTTTCTTATAAAAAACTTTAATTTCCTCGGACACAAAATATGGAGCATTATCCGAGACAACAATGTCTGGAATATCAAAATTAGAAAATGTTTTTCTAAGCAATTCAATGGCAACACTTGAAGTCATTGAACTAGTAACTTGAACATCTAGAAACTTAGAATATGCATCTACAATTACAAGAAAATATTTGTTATTTATGGGTCCAGCATAGTCAATGTGAAGTCTTGACCATGCCTTATCAGGGGTAGACCATGACAACACAGGAGCTTGGTTTGGTTGAAAATTTTTAAAACAAACTGGACAATTCTTTGTAATTTCAGAAATATCTTGGTCAATTTTAGGCCACCAAACCCAATTCCTAGCTTCTGCTTTCATCACATTTATCCCATTATGACCACTATGTAAGTGCTCAAGTATTTTACATCTTAAGCTGGTAGGTATTACAATTCTGTTTCTGTACAAAATTACATTGTCATATAAACTAAGATCAGATTTAACAGAACCATATTCATGTAATCTCAAATCATTTGTAGACCAACCAAATCTTATATTATGCATGAGTTGACCCAAAACCTCATCTTTCTGAGTACACTTTCTGATTTTTGAAAAAGAAATATCTTCAAAATCTAAAGCTTCAACTAACTTAATGTATTCATTTGGAGTCATGGATTTATGATCATCATCACTAGGCAACCTGCTAAGTGGTTTATGGTCGGTCCTTGCTTCAAATTGTCTTCCAAGTAAAAAATATCTAAAGCGATTCAACCCAAAAACTAAGGCAAGCCCTTCTCGGTCAATTTGAGCATAGTTCTGTTCAGCTGATGTCAGTTTTTTACTAGCAAAATAAACTGGTAATTCTCTTCCATCAATTTTTTGCAACAATACACATCCTACACCAATAGGAGACGCATCCACTTCAACAACTAGTGGACTATTACCATCATAATTAGCCAAAAGGGGACCTTTTGATAAATCCGATTTTACAATTTCAAAAGCTTTGTTTTCAAGTTCAGACCATTTAAAAACTTTATTCTTTTTTAGCAATTCATACAAGGGGGCCAGCTTGGAAGAAAAATTCTTAATGAATTTACAATAATATGTCAACATTCCAATAAAAGACTGCAACTCTGCAACAGAAGTAGGGGGTGGAGAATCTAGAATAGCTTTGACCTTCTTAGGGGAAGGTTTGATTCCTTCACCTGAGATACAAAATCCAAGATATTCTAAAGAAGAAACCTTAACAGCACATTTTTTCTTGTTAATCTGAACATTATGCTCTTGCTAAATTTTTAACACTTCAATAAACCTAAGATCATGCTGCTCTTCAGATTCACCACTTACAATAATGTCATCCAAATAAGCATCAACTCCCTCTACATCTTTCAACAGGTTAGCCATAAATCTCTGAAATATAGCTGGGGAAGAAGAAAGACCAAAAGGTAATCTTTTGTACTTAAACAAACCTTTATGTGTATTTACTACTAAATACTTTTGGCTTTCTTCACTCACAGAAATCTGTAAATATGCATTTTTTAAATCAATAGTAGAAAAAATCTTTCCCTTACCAATAGATGCTAACAACTCATCTGTTTTAGGTAATGGATATTGGTCACAGGATATACATTTATTCAATTCTTTAAAATCTCCACAGATACGTACAGACTCCTTATCCGATTTCAACACAGTAACAATGGGGGCAGCCCACTCACTATGGTTAACAGACTCAACTATATCATCTACAATCAGTTTATTTAAAGCATCTTCAACTAAAGGTTTATAGTGAATTGGAACTGATCTGTGCTTTCTGAATTTTGGAACTACATCACTCTTAACATGAATGTGAGCTGTAATATCTGAAATGGGTTTATTAGGATTAGCTTCATAATCATTCAACAATTCTACCACAGAACCATTGACTTTAGAAATTTTAGAAGAATCATTAATACCAGACAAATAAATACCTATTTTTGGCATCAAATCTTTGCCACATAAGTTAGAATTATGATTCCCTACAACATAAAATGTCTGTTTCACTTGCAGAGAATTATAGTAAACATCCACTCCAACTTTACCCAAAACATTTATTTTGAGATCATCATAAGCATTTAACATTTTATTACAATCTACCATGGACAATCCCAAATTATGAACCCAATCTTTAGTCAAGGTACTCACAGCAGCACCTGTATCCACCTCAAAAGGTACAAACTTACCATTAACCAAAATATTCACTTCATCTTTACCAATAGCATTGACATTTTTTACTGACAACAGTCTTTCTTCATCAGTATCACTGGAAACTGCTACCTTGTCTACTTCTTTAACTTTAACCTTATGTTTTTTCTCAGAAGCCTTATTAAAACTTTCTTTTACTGGCTTTGGCTTCACATTACCTTTGACATCTTTTGAAGCCTTCCAACAAACTTGTTTTAAATGTCCTTTCTTACCACATAAATTACATGTTAAATTCTTAAAGCGACATTTTGCACTATCATGAGGGTAACCACAGTGTTTACAAGAAACTGACTTACTCATGGGACCATTGGTTGGGGTTTTAACCTTTTGAACAACACCAGCCTTTTCAGAAACATAAGCTTGTTCAAAATTCAAAACTCTCTCAACTATTTGGATAGAAGACATAACCTTCAAATTTAAATTTTCAGCAACCAGATTTGAAAAATAAACCTCATTTTCAAGAGCCATAAACAACTGATCCCGCACACGAGAATCAAAGTTGCTACCAAAATCACAGTCTTTGGCTAGACACTTCAGGTCTGCATACAAATCTTTTAATGTCTCACCTCCTTTTTTCCTCCTTTGTTGAAAAGCCAATAAACTTCTATGATAACTAGGCTTTACATCATAATGTGCCTTAAGTAATTTGCATAAATCCTCATACGACTTAGTATGTGGTAAATCTGGGGCACAAATGTTTCCTAAAATAGCATAAACTTCAGTACCAATAGAAACCAGAAGTAAATTTTTTTTAATATTTGCCTCAGTTATTTCCAAATTTAAAAAAATTGCTTCCAACAAACTTAACCACAATTCAAAAGAAATCTTTGAAGGATTAAAATGATCAATGTTCACTCTGCGGTTAGCCCTATTTTCATTTTCTTGAGGCATGATTATAGGCTAAGTCACTGGGTGAACTGGTAATAATCTCAAAATACACAACATGCAATCATGGCACAGACAGAATAGGCTAAATATTATAGCACTGACAACATAAGCAAAACATCATAGAACTAGGCTAGGCCTATATGCAATTTGTTTTACTCCACTCCTCAAAGCACTGGGGTTAAGCACCATATGCTTACGGTAGGCTATGATCAATCAAGGCTACCGTCCACAAACACTGGAAACAAGGTTACCGATAAACACAATTGGCCTACCATAGGCTATCATCAATCTAGGGTACACCTTGGAAAATAATCACTATAGCTTTCCAATCTTGAAAAAATCGTCAGCATTAGGCTTAAACAGTTATAATACGGCATCTATGAAGGCTCCAATGCTAACTGCAAAACTTGATCAAAACAGCCTATGGAGGGTGGCCACGGGAACGAAAATCTCGGAAGTCAGAAGCTTACCCAATTTACCGGTTACCTCAAAACTGCAAAAACTTCACTTAAATACTGCAAAGCAGAAGTTCCTTTTGCTACTGCATTGGTCCTTTGTACCTCGTCGCCATTTGTTCCATACTTGGTTACGATGATTGATGATAATTCAATAAAAATCATGAGAAAAAGTGGAGGTTTTATTACTCAAACTTAGATGTCCGACATGGCGTGTTCTACTCCGTGAAAACAACAAAACAATAGCGCAATGCAAAGCGCACGAATTAATCAGCTCAAAAGTTATACATAACACTGTTCGTCGATGTTTGAGGCGTCGGTCTTGCTGTCAGTGCTGTCGCCGTCAACCAAGTTTCTTCTCTTCAATGGAGCAGCCTCGGCACTGGTTTGTAGGAGTCTTATTTACTCCCCTAATTCGAGGAGTATTGTTCTTCTGTGTTTGCCATTCTTTTTCTCTTCACACAGGTTTCAACTGGCATAAAAATTGTCACTTATAAAATTCTTCTTTTCTCTTTTTTTTTTCCTTTTCGGCGCAATCGGTACCACGCTGCCATCACTGCCATAGTGCTAATCACTACATTACAATTTCTACCAGATGTGTGCAAGGTTAAAATGGACAAGCAGTGGTTCAATTTAAAACTATGTTTATTCAAGAGTACAACGTATCCGACATCTCAATACCCCCCTTCCTTTATGACTATCAAAAAGTGAGATCTTATTCGTGCCTCGAGGAAAGTTCTAACTAAAGCTCTCTGTGTCTAACTGACTCGGGTCTTCTTGAAGGACCCAAAGGGCAGGGCATGTCGCTTGGATAGATCAGCCAATAGGCTTCCAGAACCAAAGGGGAGTTCTTCTTCTTTTGGAAGTGGCTACTCCTCCAGGCCCATTGGGAAGAAGAGGGTCCGAATCACCCAGGCCTATTGGGTATTTCTCCAGGGGCATGTACATACGTGCGGGTCAAATGTTTGTGTGTCTTGCGGTCGTGGGTATAGCTGATCCCTTGGCCCCTCTTGACCTCCAGCGGCACTTGACACCCAGGTGCTAAGGCTCATCGAGCCAGCCATATATCTTGTTGTCACCCACCATATACATTTACAGTGCCCAGAAAAATATAGGGAGAGTGTTCAATATCATACTTGATCTCCAGCCTCACTTGATTCATTTCGGAGTTCGGTTCAGATTTCAGGTCTTGACTTCAGCATGACTTCAGATACATCTAAATAATCTGCATGAGTGGTCAGAAAAGTGGCTAATGAAATTCAATACTTCAAAATGTAAGGTAATGAGAATGGGTACAAGTGCAAGAAGGCCCAAGCTTGACTACTCTGTGGCTGGAGTACATCTTCAAGAGACAGAAAATGAGAGAGATCTAGGAGTAAACATACTGGCAAATTTGTCTCCAGAAATACATATAAATGGCATAGTAAGGGCAGCATATGCATTCTTATCAAATGTAAGGGTAGCCTTCAGGCACATGGACAAGGAAATGTTCAGAAATATTTATGTAACCTATGTGAGGCCAAAACTCGAATATGCAGTCCTCTTTTGGAATCCGCACTTGAAAAAGCACATAGCTAAGCTTGAAAAAGTTCAAAGACATGCCACGAAACTAGTGCCAGAAATACGCAATCTCAGTTATGATGAGAGGCTGAGGGAATTAGACTTACCATCACTCTAAGCTAGAAGAGTGAGGGGGGATATGGTGACAGTCTTTAAATTCCTTCATGGTTATGATAGAGTGGATAGGGATCGATATTTTGATATGGCTGGCTCTAGAACTAGAGGTCATAGTTTGAAGCTTCGTAAGAAAACTTCTTTGCAGGATGTAAGGAAATACTTTTTCAGTGTAAGAGTAGTTGATAATTGGAATTCGCTAAGCGAGGAGGTAGTTAATGCTATCTCAATCCATAGTTTTAAGGACAGGTATGATAAGTAACACTAAGTATAAAATGGAACCGATGAGGAGACGGGAAGATACGAGCTTTGGGCTCTTTCCCGTAAACACAATTAGGTAATTACAATTAGGTAATCGTTACAAAATTTCTCAATGCCCAAGGGAAAATGCTATACATATGTACCGTGATGGCTCTGTTATTGGAAATAGAGCAGGATGTGGTGTTGTAATTAGGGAATTTTTTGAATATTGCATTAGTGTAGAAGAAAGAATATCCAAAGGAATTGCTGATAAAAGTTCCTCTATCTTTGCTGAACTTTATGCTATATATATAGGGTTTTATTATGTATTATAAAAGAAAAAAAAGAGCATTTGTATTTATTGATTGTCAGAGTGCTTTATTTGCCTTGAATACTAATATGCCTATTACTGATGATTTAGTATGAAAATGTAGGAAATGTATAACTGATATAAAATCACGTGGATGTGTTGTAACTTTTATGTGGATACCCTCCCAATGCTGTATTTATCTAAATGACATTGCAGATAATTTGGCCAGGCAGGGTTGTGAAAAAGAAATCATAGAATATGATATTACTATGAGCATTAAAAGAATAACATCTGAAGTAGTAAAAGTCAGCAAAAAATGGGAATTAGATAATGCTCGGGCTATTTTGTACAATGGTAGCAAAAGCATGAAACATTATGATATAGTTATTATTGACGCCTTAAGGCAATCAAGTATATTGGTTGGTGATTAAGGAAAGGGCCACATCGCAGACTCGTGTTTATTGGTACGGTTTCCCTAAAAGTCATGAGGCAACAACTATTAATCATTGAATACGTTATACAACTCTACATTATACAATTGTATTTAGTTCATGTCATCATCCTTACTCTCTATTATCATCTTATGCTACATGTTAATTATTACAGGTTGATGCATTTAGCTTCTCATAACTTACGTAATTGAGGCCCAGAATGAATCCACTGAATATCACGTCTGCTCTCGAATCCAGTCAGTCTCTGTCGGCCTGTTCTCTCATGGCGTATAGTAGCATGCATATAGTAGCATATGGCTTCAATTACCCAGGCTAGAACAAGCAGTCACTGCACCACTCTCTCTCTCTCTCTCTCTCTCTCTATATATATATATATATATATATATATATATATATATATATATATATATATATATATATATATATATATATATATATATATATATATATATATATATATATATATGTCTCTCTCTCTCTCTCTCTCTCTACCGCCAAGGGCGGCGGTAACATTCCCCCCGTCGAGCAGTAGCAGCTGCCGAAACCAAACCCCACGTGGGCATGTTACGTCTTCGAAGTGTGCACTCCCTCCAGTAAGCAGAGATGAATCGGTGCTCGTATCAGTGTCCCCTTCTGCGTCCTGACCTGTACCCGACGAACAATCCAGAGTCGTTGACAAGCTGATGATGGAGTCTCTGCTACCAACGCTGATAGTGATAAGGGCAATCGCAGCTCCATTTCTTCAGTGTCTCCTGTCAGCAGAGTGTTTTCTGGAGGTCAAGACTTGCTTGGGTAGCCTAGGAAATCCGACCCATTGGTTCACCTGCTCCTCACCATCATGGCGCAGCTTGAATGGCCTGCTATACGTCGTCTACTGGGTTATGTGCTGAGGGCACGTGATGCCATTGTTGGATCGGTACCAGACTCTGTATTGCTGCTGCCCTGTTAGCGACGTAGGCCTTGAAGCACCTGCTATCATTGCAGATGTGCTGCAGCACGAGCATACTGTCCATCCAGTACACAACGTCGTCAAACTTGACCACTAGCTCATTGGCGATGATGGCGGTTACTTCAGCGGCTAGCTTGACGGCACACAGCTCCAACCTAGGTATACTCTTTCCCTTGGAAGGGGCTAAAGGTGTTTTACCGAGAATTAGGGACACGCTTACCCTATCCTCAATGTCGCTGGAGTGCAGGTAGCTGGCGGGGCCTTACGCCGACTGGGACGCGTTAGCGAATGTGTGTAATTCCACTTGCTTAAGTTCTCCCGTAGCCCCATTGCAATATTGTCTGGTATTGCAAACCCTCTTAACTATTGTAAATCGTGCATCCATTCCTTCCAATCCCGCTGACCATGCTTGCTGATAGGTTTGTCCCATCCCTTACCAGTCCGGCACTCTTCCTGGAAGATGATCTTGGCGTGGACTATGAATGGCACCAGTATTCTGAGAGGGTCGTAGACAACACTGAAAGTTGTCATTATGCTTCGTCAAGTGAACTCGCAATCTTTAAGCCTCATTCGTACTGCAAACTCGTCCTTCACCTGGTCCCATATCACTATCAGTGCCCTTCCTTCCGGTTGTGCAGCAGTTAGTATTTCAGACCTTGTCCCGCACTCACGAAGCTCCTTCTTCTGTATCACTTTCAGCACATCTGGCATGTTGCTTGACCATTTCGCAAGGCAAAATCCTCCTTTACTCATTAGGCTCATCAACTGTGTGGTTATGGCCGCTGCCTGGTCCGCGTCGTCTATGGAATGCAGAAGGTCATTGACAAAGAAATTCTTAGCGGTGTCCCTCACCGCATCATTGTAGGACCATCCGTACTCTCTAAACGTTTGACGTAGGGTGTAAGCCGCACAGGCTGGGCTCCACACACCCCCAAACACATGTACTGTCATCCAGAACACTTCGATGGGAGTTTGTTCTCGATCGTCCTTCCTCCATTATAAACGTAAGGCATCCCTTTCATTCTCCACTACTTTCACCTGATAGAATATGGCCTTTATGTCTGCCGTCACTGCCACTATGCCCTGTTGAAACTGAGGAAGAATCCCATGAGCTAATTGTTGAAGTCTAGCCCTTGTAGTACTTGTGAGTTCAAAGACACGCCTTGATGAGTCGCAGCGCAGTCAAAAACAATGTACACCTTCCCTGGTGTGCTGGGGTTCAGTACTGGATGATGAGGCAGGCACCAGATCCACTGCTCACCAAGTAGGAGGTCTTGATCTGGCACTTGTTCTGCTTACCCCGCAGTCAAGAATTTTTAATTTCCGCCTTGTAGGCGTTTCCCAACACCCTATCCTTCCTGAGCCATTCTTTAGTGACACCAGTCTGTGACGAGCTGATCTTCAATTGTTGACCTGAGGCTACGATGACTGCTTGAATGGGATCAGCAGTACGTAGTGATTTCTGCTCCTGCTTACATGACTGTCCCACAGGCTCAAAACAAGACATACTGGTCCAACGGCGACAGCCCCTCTCCCTCCTGAGCCTCCTTTGCTGTGGGCTTGTACAGTTCCCAGAACCGTTGTACCCGTTACTCCAAAGACTCATTGCCACTTGTTGATCATCGCAGCTCGGCTATGGTAGTGAGGCTCGTCGCCATTTCCGTTGTGTCCCTGGGCAGCAAGGCTCCCTGTACCATCCAGCCTTGAGCTGTCCTCAACGCGAAGGGTTCCCCATCACACTCCCACTGACTTCGAGTAGGAGCATGGCCCGCGGATGGTCAAGGCCTATGAGGATTTCCACCTCGGCGTTCTCCTTGCTGATCACGTATGATCCCCTTAAGGAGGCCAGGTGCTTCCATAGGCAGATCTCTTCCCTTCTGGTGATGCAATCAGTTGTTCCCCTTGGCAGGATGGTGACCACTATGACTTGGTGGAGCCTCAGCTCTTTCGGGCATCTAGCCTTTGTTGCTATTATCCACAGATCCACCATTAGCGTGTCCCACTGCCGTGCGTGGTCAATGGTGTTAACTTTCACCTGTATCGGTACTCCGGGGTTTCTGGTCTTGTCTACCAGCCTGCGTGAGCAAAATGTACAGTCACTCCCACAGTCCAGAAGGACTAGTGTTTTGACCCACCCCTTCTGTGTGACGTTCATGTCTCTCGTCCTGACGACGTATACCTCCTCTATGAGCAAGGTAACTGTCCCCTATTCCTAATGTCATTCCTTGAACCGTCCGGCATAGTTAGTGGCTCTGAGCTTCTCTTCTGATGCGTGTCACCTCTTTGTTCTGACCGTCATCATCTCTCTTGATCATGGCCTTCTCGTCCTTGCTCACACCATATGTCTCCTTCTCGGCTTGATGGTCGCTGGTCCCTTCAGTTGTCTCATTCACTAGTCCTCCCCTTCGACCAACTTTCATAATCGGTTTGCAGGATATTTGCTTTTGAATCATTCTCGCATACTTCACATGGCTTCCTTTCTCGGCACGTGGTGACTCCGTGCTCTTCTTTAGGCAGCCAAAGCACACCCGAAACTTTGCAGCCGCCCTCAGATGCTCCTTACTTCCCTAGCCTTCCAAAGCTCCGGCAAACCTTGAGTGAATGTCTGTCATGACACAATTGACATAGTTCAGACCCTGTTTCCCCTTCCTTTGCCTTCTCGCGCTTTGGCCCATCTCGATTGCTTCTGGCTTCCCTTGGACACCCATGACCGATGTCAATTCTTGCTCACGTATCCCATGTTCGAATACTGCCCATCTGGTCTGCGATGTACATTATGAGATCTGTTGCTCCACAGGGGCTTCCTGTATTATTCTCTCTCATTTGGGACATCACTCCAAACTCACATAACATATCCACAAGCAATTGACCCCTGGCATCCTTGATCAGTGTGATTTCAGTGTCTCGATCAGTCCTTGCCTCCCGTATCAATCCTTCCCACACCTCCATCAACTGCACCTGCGGTCCGTCGAGCCAAAGAGCATTCCCTTGGCTGTTCATCACTGGTCCTGCTCGCAATTGGGCAGCTCCTGTGGGTTCCACTAGCCACGAGTGTACCGGAATCGCTTGTCTGCTGGCTTTTTCATCTGTTTGTTGCTTCTCCCTCTCTTGCTCTTTCTTGCCCTTTTGATCCTCTCCCTCGTGGTTCCCTTCACCGTCTGCCTTTCCCCATTTGCTCATGCTCGCATAGCTCATTGTCCCCCTCGGGTCTTCTTCCACCAGTTCTATTCCGTGCTCCCACTCCTTCCTTAGTAGCCACTCATTATTGTTCCACTGCTCCTGCATTATCTGTTCAACTATGCCTCTGATGGATTCCTTGATGCACTCCAAGACACTGGTCATCAGGGCTGCCTTTGTTGCTGTCAGTAGTTTCTTCATTGGCTCCTGTGCCTTGCCTGTCAGTTCTCCGTGCAGTTCATTGTGTCTCCATATCTGTTCTTGTAATTATCTTGGCATCTTGCTTCTCGCCTTCAGTTGTCGTACGCATCCTAGGGCTTCACTTTCCTATATTCAGTTCCCTATCATTATCGTTTGCTTTCATTTCTTATTCAGGTAAGCGATATGCGTCTTTCCTCAGTCGTATTAAGCCAAAGCTGCAGGGGGATAACCTCAAATCCGTTTCCAAATGCTGCGGATGGATAACCTTAACTCCGTTTTCACCATTGCAGATAGGTAATTTCAACTCCGCTTTGGTTATTCAACAGGTCCTGCATTGCGGAGGGACACCTCAACTTTGCTTCCCACATTGTGGATGGAAACAACCTCCTCCATTCAAATCACTGCAGCACTGCGGAGGGGTACCTCAACTCCGCTTCCCACGTTGCGGAGGGAAAACCTCCTCCATACTTACCACTGTAGCCATGCAGAGGAATACCTCAACTCCGCTTCCCACATTGCAGAGGGAAAACCTCTTCCATTCATACCACTGTAGCTAGCATACCACTGTAGCAAGGTGGATGGATTGTAGCTAACTTACCACCGTAGCATTCCAGAGGGATACCTCCACTCTGCTTCCCACGTTGCAGAGGGAAAACCTCCTCCGTACTTACCACTGTAGCACTGGGGAGGGATACCTCAACTCCGCTCCCCATGTTGCGGAGGAAAAACCTCCTCCATTCATACCACTGTAGTTAACTTACCACTGTAGCAGTGCGGAGGGATACCTCAACTCCACCTCCCATGTTGTGGAGGGAAAATCTCCTCCATTTTTACCACTGAAGTTTACTTACCACTGCAGCTCTTACCACTGTATCTTACTTACCACTGTAGCACTGCGGAGGGACAACTGAACTCCGCTCCCACATTGCAGAGGAAAACCTCCTCCATTCATACCACTGTAGCACTGCGGAGGAACACCAGAGCTCCACTTCCAAGTTGCAGAGGGTAAACCTCACACTACTGCAGCAGCACTGGGGGATACATCAACTCTGCTCCCCACGTTGCAGAGGAAAAACCTCCTCCATTCTTACCACTGTAGCTTACTTACCACTGTAGTTTACTTACCTCTGTAGCACTGCGGAGGGACAACTGAACTCCGCTCCCACGTTACGGAGGAGAAACCTCCTCCGTTCATACTGCTGTAGCACTGTGGAGGGACACCATAACTCTGCTCCCACATTGCAGAGGGAAAACCTTCTCCGTTCACACCACTGTAGCAGCACGGAGGGATACCTCAACTCCGCTTCCCACGTTGAGGAGGGTAACCTCCTCCGTTCTTACCACTGTAGCTTACTTACCACTGTAGCACTATGGAGGGACATCTGAACTCCACTCCCATGTTGCAAAGGGAAAACCTCCTCCATTCATACCACTGTAGCTAGGTGGAGGGACACCAGAACTCCACTCCCACATTGAGGAGGGAAAAACTCTTCTGTTCACATCACTGTAGCAGCACGGAGAGATACCTCAACTCTGCTTCCCATGTTGCGGAGGGAAAACCTCCTCCGTTTTTACCACTGTAGCTTACTTACCACTATAGCACTGCGGAGGGACACCTGAACTCCGCTCCCATGTTACGGAGGGAAGACCTCCTCCGTTCTTACCACTGTAGCTTACTTACCACTGTAGCACTGTGGAGGGACACCTGAACTCTGCTCCCATGTTGCAAAGGGAAAATCTCCTCCGTTCATACCACTGTAGCACTGCGGAGGGACACCAGAGCTCCACTCCCACGTTGTGGAGGGAAAACCTCCTCTGTTCACATCACTGTAGCAGCACAGAGAGATACCTCACCTCCGCTTTCCATGTTGCAGAGGGAAAACCTCCTCCGTTTTTGCCACTGTAGCTTACTTACCACTGTAGCACTGTGGAGGGACATCTGAACTCCGCTCCCACATTGCGGAGGGAAAACCTCCTCCGTTCAAACCACAGTAGCTTACTTACCACTGTAGCACTGCGGAGGGACACCTGAACTCCGCTCCCACATTGCGGAAGGAAAACCTCCTCTGTTCATACTGCTGTAGCACTGCAGAGGGACACCAGAACTCCGCTCCCACATTGCAGAAGGAAAACCTCCTCTGTTCACAGCACTGTAGCAGCATGAAGTGATACCTCAACTCCACTTCCCATGTTGTGGAGGGAAACCTCCTCCGTTCTAACCACTGTAGCTTACTTACCACTGTGGCACTATGGAGGGACATCTGAACTACACTGCCATGTTGCAAAGGGAAAACCTCCTCCATTCATACCACTGTAGCACTGTGGAGGGACACCAGAACTCCGCTCCCACATTGCGGAGGGAAAACCTCCTCTGTTCACATCACTGTTGCAGCGCGGAGAGACACCTCAACTCTACTTCCCATGTTGCGGAGGGAAAACCTCCTCCGTTTTTACCACTATAGCACTACGGAGGGACACCTGAACTCCGCTCCCACATTACGGAGGGAAAACTTCCTCCGTTCTTACCACTGTAGCTTACTTACCACTGTAGCACTGTGGAGGGACACCTGAACTCCGCTCCCATGTTGCAAAGGGAAAATCTCCTCCGTTCATACCACTGTAGCACTGCGGAGGGACACCAGAGCTCCACTCCTACGTTGCGGAGGGAAAACCTCCTCTGTTCACATCACTGTAGCAGCGCGGAGAGATACCTCACCTCCGCTTTCCACGTTGCAGAGGGAAAACCTCCTCCGTTTTTTCCACTGTAGCTTACTTACCACTGTAGCACTGTGGAGGGACACCTGAACTCCGCTCCCACATTGCGGAGGGAAAACCTCCTCCGTTTAAACCACTGTAGCTTACTTGCCACTGTAGCACTGCGGAGGGACATCTGAACTCCGCTCCCACGTTGCGGAAGGAAAACCTCCTCCATTCAAGCCACTGTAGCCAACACGTCATACACCTAGTAACCGATAGCATTTAGAACAGACTCTGCAAGTACATTAATTTGAGCCCTACTAATTTGTCTCACTTCTACTGTAAAGATAAATATCCCCTAACTGCATCAACCTTTACAACATACCATCACATAATAACCTGACAATTTCCTCACTGCTATTTTGCATTACTCCAATCCGGCTAATTACTTGGCTTCATGAGCTGTTGCTTATACCGTTAATGCTCTTCAATCTGTCCTTCACTCTCCCTCCTTTACACGTACTTAAAGAGGCTCCTTAATCATTATCTCCTCTAGGCATAAAAACTTACCCCATTGCAATAATTAATCCTTAGGTGTGCTGAGAACTTCAACACAACACTCAGCAATATTCAATCAGTAACCACTATGTTTACACCTTTATTATTCTCCTTTGTTGCCACTGGCACACTTTATACACCAGCTCTCAGGCAATCCTCTGTCAATCACGTCTTATAGTATGCCTTACCTGGGCTGAGAGTCATCCCTCTATTAGCCACTGAAATGTATGTATTGTGGGAGATTTTGTCGTTGAAATTTTGTATGTCACTCCATAGACTTTTGCGTTTATTCTCGGTCCTCTCTCAGAAGTTATCTCTCATATGCTCTTCCCAGTATATTTCATTCACGGTTGCCCACCTTTCTGACTCATTGAGGCTGATTACTTCGTTGCCGTAGTCTCTCCACTGTGACGTAGCCTAGTGGTCGTCTCCTCAGCATCTGGTCTTCATCATCTCCCTCTAGGCTTTATGCAAATAATTGACGCCTTAAGGCAGTCAAGTTTATTGGTTGGTGATAAAGGAAAGGGCCACATATCACACTCGTCTTTATTGGTACGATTTGCCTAGAATTCATGAGACAACAACTATTAATCATTGAATACGTTATACAATTCTACCTTACACAGTTGTATTTAGTTCATGTCATCATCCTTACTCTCTATTATCATCTTATGCTACATGTTAATTATTACAGGTTGATGCAGATAGCTTCTCATAACTTACGTAATTGAGGCCCAGAATGAATCCACTGAATATCACGTCTGCTCTCGAATCCAGTCAGTCTCTGTCTGCTTGTTCTCTTATGGTGTATAGTAGCATGCGTATAGTAGCATATGTCTTCAGACTAGAACAAGCAGTCACTGTGTCGCTCTCTCTCTCTCTCTCTCTCTCTCTCTCTCTCTCTCTCTCTCTCTCTCTCTCTCTGTATATATATATATATATATATATATATATATATATATATATATATATATATATATATATATATATATATATATATATATAGGACTGTCATGGTGGCTGGATTGTATACAACAGATGACTGAGTGAGCTCTACAGTTATTGCTGATTCCTGAGGGTTCTACAGAGCTGTTTGATTCCTCACCGTGCCGAGATTCATAGTAAGACACAGCCGTCATTTTAGTGTCAACAGTGAGGTTTTTTTTTTTACTTAGTCTGTAGTTTCGAGAAAAAGCTATTTGTCAGTGGTTACACCCCCTTCATTTGGCTGCCTCGGACTTGCGCATGCGTAGTATGATGTGGGTGACGTCATGGTCGCCTACCTCTCTCATTGATGTCTCTCCAAGCTAGTGTTGCCACCTCTCCTGACATCATGGACTACTCGGGACCATCCTCCGTGGCGGATATCGAAGCCAACATAGCCCTGTGTAAGGAGGATGGCCAGGATATGCGGGATTTGCCTCCTCTTCTACCCTGTAGACATCAGCAGCCACCAGCTGGGGTTATGTGCTCTCACACTCATCCTCAACTTCTGAACTCTGCCTTCTCTAAACACCCCATAGAGCATGGGTCTGATATCAGCAGTGCCTCAACGTTGCCTGCTGCCAAAACGCACAAGACAGACTAGGATGCTGTGCCACTTGCAGCCTTTGACAGTCCCTTGCCCTGCCCTCTTCCTCCTGCTGTACCTTTGTTGCCTCCTTCAGCTAACTCTTCATCACTCCAGTCAGCTGCACTCTCGTTGCTCCCATCTGCTGCCCCAGCCTTTGCTCCCCGGGCAGCTTATGTCAAGCTGGGCTTCCAAGAAAACCCCTCCAGTGAAGTGAAGCTTCGTTGGCTTACTGACGTCAACAAAACTTTTTGTTTTATTCGGGAGCTGGCTGAGGTGGAGATGTCTTCGGTTACATCACGCTTTGTCTATATCTCAAGGCATTGCAAGGACATCATTGACAGGGTCACGAGTGGTGATTTTCTTTCTCTACGGTGTGATATTCAGGACTCGATTGAGCGGCCCCGTAAGTTCCCAACATAGCTCGTTACTCGCTACCCTATTGCACTTGACCCTTCCCTTGCCAAGGAACTACCAGGAGTGCACATTGTTCGACGGCTCTTCAATGACGGGGAGGCTATCAACCGTATTGTCATCACCTTGAATCTCCCTGAACCACCCCCACCTGTCGTTGAGTTTTCCTTTCTCCCTTGCATCCCTTCCTGTGAACTGCGCAGGATGAAGGACGAGCAGCCTTGATGTTTTAAATGCTGGGGTATTGGCCATATCTCACGCTATTGTTCTGCTTCGACCAGATGTGCGTGGTGTGCTGCTGGCCATGATACACGTTCCTGCCTGCTCCGTATATGTGCTTCACCTGCTGCCGCTGCTACTTGTGATACTGCGGGATCCACGTTTCAGCCTCCGCCAGACACTTCGCAGTGGAAGTGTGTTTGGTGCAACATGCCTGGGGTCAATGTTTGACATGGCTGTGCTAGACGGTCTCGTGCCACACCACCTGAGTGCGCTCCACCGCCCCTGCCACCACCCATCGCTGCACCTTTCTCTCTACGTCCTACTGACTCTGCTTACATCATTGCTCTCCGTAAGGCTGTTGCTACCCTGGAGTCCCGCTGTACAGCTCTCACAGCTTGCTTTGATACCATAGGCGCCCGCATTAACAGTATGGTCATCCAGCAAGCTACAATGAAAAGGACTCTCGCAAGTTTGGTCAAGTCTCATCATGTTGTTATCGTCACCATCACGACTCTCACTGACAAGCTTAATAAGGTTGCCTCCCACCTTGAGAAGTTGACTGATGCACAGCCCAGGTCTTCTTCATCCCATGCTCTGTCTGACAGTGCCCTACCCACTTCTGCCCTCTGCAAAAATAAGAATAAGATTCACTAGTTGCATACAATATCATGCCATCTCTTGGAATGCCTTTGGAATTAGACACTCTCCTAAACTCACTGCACTTAGAGCCTATGTTTATCGTCATCATCCGCGGGTTATCTTCATACAAGAGGCTTTACCCGGTGGTGCTCCAACAGGGGAGGAGGCTCCTATGCAAACAGGGTATGTTTCATATGTGCATTATACCAGAAGAGGACTCATTACCTACATTCATTTCTCCATACCTCACACGCTCCTTGGTTCTTCTGCACAAGTTGATATGAGCTTTCAGCTCTTTGAAATCAATGTCGGGAATGGTACTCTTCAACTGTGCAGTGTCTACTCTGCCCCCAGTGTGATTAACCTACCAGCCCTTCCAATACCTACAGACAGTGGAATGATCTATATGGGGGATTTTAACGCCAGACATTCTGCCCTTGGTGACTCATCTTCCACTCCCAATCACAGTGGCAAGCCTCTGCTCGACTACATCCGCCGCTACCGCCTCAGGTGCTGGGATACTGGTGGTGCCACACACGCTCGTGGGGGTACTATGAATCACATTCTCACAGCTGGCCTTGTGGTACCTAATGTCTCCTGCTCTTCTATCCCTTCTCTCTTTTCTGACCATGTTGCCCTTAGCCTGAAATACTCCATATTTCAGACTCTAGCTACCCTCCCCCATTGCTGCACCTGCATCTCTATCCCTCCCAAATAGTGCCCCACATATCTTTCATTTATCTCTCACCTCCTTCCCACTTTTGATCTTCTTTCTTTGGACAGCTTATACAACTCCCTGGTGAATTCTACACATGACTTCAACACACATTATGTTCTCAGACCACACGTTCCGCATCGCCCTGAGGCCCATTCCTGGACTCTGGATCAGAATATTGCCAAGGCAGAAAGGACAGCTGTGGATTCTGGACTCTCCTTTCAAAGACAGCCCACGCCTGACCACCTGCACCAATATCAGTTGTCAAGGGATGATCTGGTTGCAATGCGTAAGTGCGTGCACACGAAGTATTGGCAGAAATTTATGGATAGTATTAACCATCAGACTAGCGCTGGGACTATGTGGCATCTTATAAGGAAGGCTGTCAAGAAGAAATTCACCTTTGCTCTGCACCACAGTCCATTTGAGTATGCTCAGGACCTCATTACTTCCTGGTCAGCGCAGTCACAAGCTTTCAACCTTCCTGGGAACGTTCAAGAAGCACTCTCCACCCGCCTCAGTATTCGTAGCCTCCGCCTGATGTGTGCAGTACTACAGACAGATGAGGAGGATGATATCCTATTCACAGAGGATGAACTACGACGTGCTCTTGCTAGGATTATGGCTACTGCCCCTGGGGAGGATGGTCTTACATATCAAGTTCTCCGTCTTCTTCAGAAAGTTCCCAGTAACCCCCTACTGCAGCTCTTCAATCTTTGCTTTTGCTTGGGGCATGTGCCCTCTGCCTGGACCAGAAGTACTATTAGTCCTCTACCAAAACCTGGAACCGACAAATTTAAGCCTATCTCCCTCACCTCCAGTTTCAGCAAAGTGTTTGAATGCATCCTTCGTGCACACGAAGTATTGGCAGAAATTTATGGATAGTATTAACCATCAGACTAGCGCTGGGACTATGTGGCATCTTATAAGGAAGGCTGTCAAGAAGAAATTCACCTTTGCTCTGCACCACAGTCCATTTGAGTATGCTCAGGACCTCATTACTTCCTGGTCAGCGCAGTCACAAGCTTTCAACCTTCCTGGGAACGTTCAAGAAGCACTCTCCACCCGCCTCAGTATTCGTAGCCTCCGCCTGATGTGTGCAGTACTACAGACAGATGAGGAGGATGATATCCTATTCACAGAGGATGAACTACGACGTGCTCTTGCTAGGATTATGGCTACTGCCCCTGGGGAGGATGGTCTTACATATCAAGTTCTCCGTCTTCTTCAGAAAGTTCCCAGTAACCCCCTACTGCAGCTCTTCAATCTTTGCTTTTGCTTGGGGCATGTGCCCTCTGCCTGGACCAGAAGTACTATTAGTCCTCTACCAAAACCTGGAACCGACAAATTTAAGCCTATCTCCCTCACCTCCAGTTTCAGCAAAGTGTTTGAATGCATCCTTCGTGCACACGAAGTATTGGCAGAAATTTATGGATAGTATTAACCATCAGACTAGCGCTGGGACTATGTGGCATCTTATAAGGAAGGCTGTCAAGAAGAAATTCACCTTTGCTCTGCACCACAGTCCATTTGAGTATGCTCAGGACCTCATTACTTCCTGGTCAGCGCAGTCACAAGCTTTCAACCTTCCTGGGAACGTTCAAGAAGCACTCTCCACCCGCCTCAGTATTCGTAGCCTCCGCCTGATGTGTGCAGTACTACAGACAGATGAGGAGGATGATATCCTATTCACAGAGGATGAACTACGACGTGCTCTTGCTAGGATTATGGCTACTGCCCCTGGGGAGGATGGTCTTACATATCAAGTTCTCCGTCTTCTTCAGAAAGTTCCCAGTAACCCCCTACTGCAGCTCTTCAATCTTTGCTTTTGCTTGGGGCATGTGCCCTCTGCCTGGACCAGAAGTACTATTAGTCCTCTACCAAAACCTGGAACCGACAAATTTAAGCCTATCTCCCTCACCTCCAGTTTCAGCAAAGTGTTTGAATGCATCCTTCGTGCACACGAAGTATTGGCAGAAATTTATGGATAGTATTAACCATCAGACTAGCGCTGGGACTATGTGGCATCTTATAAGGAAGGCTGTCAAGAAGAAATTCACCTTTGCTCTGCACCACAGTCCATTTGAGTATGCTCAGGACCTCATTACTTCCTGGTCAGCGCAGTCACAAGCTTTCAACCTTCCTGGGAACGTTCAAGAAGCACTCTCCACCCGCCTCAGTATTCGTAGCCTCCGCCTGATGTGTGCAGTACTACAGACAGATGAGGAGGATGATATCCTATTCACAGAGGATGAACTACGACGTGCTCTTGCTAGGATTATGGCTACTGCCCCTGGGGAGGATGGTCTTACATATCAAGTTCTCCGTCTTCTTCAGAAAGTTCCCAGTAACCCCCTACTGCAGCTCTTCAATCTTTGCTTTTGCTTGGGGCATGTGCCCTCTGCCTGGACCAGAAGTACTATTAGTCCTCTACCAAAACCTGGAACCGACAAATTTAAGCCTATCTCCCTCACCTCCAGTTTCAGCAAAGTGTTTGAATGCATCCTTCGTGCACACGAAGTATTGGCAGAAATTTATGGATAGTATTAACCATCAGACTAGCGCTGGGACTATGTGGCATCTTATAAGGAAGGCTGTCAAGAAGAAATTCACCTTTGCTCTGCACCACAGTCCATTTGAGTATGCTCAGGACCTCATTACTTCCTGGTCAGCGCAGTCACAAGCTTTCAACCTTCCTGGGAACGTTCAAGAAGCACTCTCCACCCGCCTCAGTATTCGTAGCCTCCGCCTGATGTGTGCAGTACTACAGACAGATGAGGAGGATGATATCCTATTCACAGAGGATGAACTACGACGTGCTCTTGCTAGGATTATGGCTACTGCCCCTGGGGAGGATGGTCTTACATATCAAGTTCTCCGTCTTCTTCAGAAAGTTCCCAGTAACCCCCTACTGCAGCTCTTCAATCTTTGCTTTTGCTTGGGGCATGTGCCCTCTGCCTGGACCAGAAGTACTATTAGTCCTCTACCAAAACCTGGAACCGACAAATTTAAGCCTATCTCCCTCACCTCCAGTTTCAGCAAAGTGTTTGAATGCATCCTTCGTGCACACGAAGTATTGGCAGAAATTTATGGATAGTATTAACCATCAGACTAGCGCTGGGACTATGTGGCATCTTATAAGGAAGGCTGTCAAGAAGAAATTCACCTTTGCTCTGCACCACAGTCCATTTGAGTATGCTCAGGACCTCATTACTTCCTGGTCAGCGCAGTCACAAGCTTTCAACCTTCCTGGGAACGTTCAAGAAGCACTCTCCACCCGCCTCAGTATTCGTAGCCTCCGCCTGATGTGTGCAGTACTACAGACAGATGAGGAGGATGATATCCTATTCACAGAGGATGAACTACGACGTGCTCTTGCTAGGATTATGGCTACTGCCCCTGGGGAGGATGGTCTTACATATCAAGTTCTCCGTCTTCTTCAGAAAGTTCCCAGTAACCCCCTACTGCAGCTCTTCAATCTTTGCTTTTGCTTGGGGCATGTGCCCTCTGCCTGGACCAGAAGTACTATTAGTCCTCTACCAAAACCTGGAACCGACAAATTTAAGCCTATCTCCCTCACCTCCAGTTTCAGCAAAGTGTTTGAATGCATCCTTCGTGCACGGCTCATGCACTGTCTACAGGATAAGCTCTCCCCCAGCCTTTATGGTTTCCTCCCGCAACGGAGCACACATCACTGCCTCGCTGAACTCTACATCCGCCTTTTTCCCACCAGTGTGGTTGCCTTCCTGGACCTCAAATCTGCCTTCGATATAGCCAACAGGGAAATTATTCTTGACCAGCTGGTGGACTTTGGAGTTTGGGGGAGCATACTGAAATGGATACGGGGATATCTCTGCAACGGAAAATCACGTGTCCACTTTAAAGGGTCGTATAGCTCCTATGAACGTTTTGAACTGGGCACTCCTCGGAGGGGGTGCTAAGTCCTTTTCTATTCAATATCCTTATGCATCGTCTACTCTCCCTCCTTCCTGTCATTCCCGGTACTACAGTTACCTGCTATGCGGACGACATATGCATCCACACGACCTCAACTCACGACCCTCAGCACATGCTCCAAGTTTTTTACAAGTCTGCTACCTCCTGTGGCCTTATTATCTCCCCAGAAAAAAGCAGGATTTTTACTTCACGCAACTGCAGACCACTGCCCGCATTCACCATGGGTGGTAATGTCATTCCTCACTGCACACAGTACACGTATTTAGGTGCACCAGTCCAGATTACCCCAGCTATACCTGCACATCAACGAATTCATCCCTTTGTGAAGAGCCTTCTTGACCGTCTGGAGCCCCGCTTTGCCCCTATCAAGTGGTTTGCCAACAATGCTGCAGGTGTCTCCATCTCAGTGGCGAGGACCCTCTACATCCTACTACTTCGGTCAGTGGTCGACTATCTGTCCCCTGCCTTGTGTCAACTTCCTAGACCAGCTCTCGAGCCACTTGAAAAGTTCCAGAATCGAGTCATGAGATTTATATTGTGATGTTCTCTCTCTACCCGTATTGTGAGTATGCAGTTGGAGCTCAACTTGCCCCATCTTGTGGAGAGGATTTATGCCAATGTGTCCTGTGTCACTGTTAAGTGTCTTCACTACCCCCATCTTGCTCCGTACTTCTCTGCTATCATGAGGACGTCCCTGTGCCTAGACACACCCAGGCTCCCCCTTCTAGCAGGAGGTCATAACCTTATCAGGGTGGGGAGTAACATTCTCCTTGGCCTTGACATCGACCTGCCTGTGCAGGTTGCTGTCTCAGATTTACTACCCTGGCGTGTCCCCCTCCTTGTTTTCACATTTACACCGACCTCGAAAGATATCTATCCCCCCCTGCAGAGACAGTTAGCTCTGGAGACTATCGCTGGTGTGTCCACGTCCTTCCTTGCAGCGCACCACATCTATGTTGATGGTTCTGTGCAAGCAGATGGGAGGGTGGCATGTGCTGTATTTTCCCCCACCATGGAGCCGCCTGTACCGGCTGATTCATGGATTGCCTGTAGACTACCCACCTTGTCGAGCTCCACTTACTGTGAGCTGAATGCCATCTTGGATGCCGTAACTCTCCTTGTTCGACGACGAGTGAATGGGGTAATAATTTGTGACTCCAAATCGGCCCTACGTGCCCTATCCTTGACAAGATCCGTCTGTGGCCATGTTTTGGGAGATATACTATGTCGCCACACTGCCACTCGGGATGCTTCTCTTGTTGTGTTGCTTGTATGGACGCCCTCTCACATTGGGCTGACTGGCAACGACACGGCGGATCGTCTTGCCAAGGCGGCCTGTATGCCGGATGGGTATGCTGTGGATGCCGAGCCCTCCCTCTGATGCCTACATAACATCATCTACTCAGCTGGGTTTGCCATGACGGTCCGCTGCAGGGATGCAGAGAGGGCCAACAGTGTGTTCATACAGCACCATGATCACTTTCTCCACAGTCGCTACAAGTATTGCAGACGCGGGTTAATGGTGTGGAAACACACGTAGTTAGTGCTCGGCTCAGAATGGGGTATCGGCCTTTATGGCAGGTCTCCCAGACTCTAGATATGCCAGAGTACACCTCCTGTAATTTATGCGACCGTCCTAATGCTAACACTCTTGACCACTATTGTCTTCAGTGCCCCACATCGAGAGATTTATTACCACGAGGTCAGAACTGCTCGTTTTTGCTTCATGATGACAACCTTGATGTTATTCTTACTCCGTATCCTCACTTTGGTGGCCATTAATTATATTATATTGTATATTTTATTGTATATTATATCGTATATTTTCTTTGTATGTTGCTGTATGATGCCGTTTTGTTTTTGTCTGTAATGTGTTTGTGTGTTCTGTGCTTCTCTGAGCTTTTCTATTGTATATAATGTACTTTTTGCTGCCATACTGTGGGTTGTGTGTTAGCATGTAGCAATGTTTTATCTATGTGTACACCTCCCTGTAAACTATGTTCTATTCTTGGTTGTGTATCATTTGAAGCATTTTGTTGCCATGATTTTTTATGTGATCATGTAATGTCTGATGCCTTGGCGCAATAAATTAATAAAATAAAATTTATATATATATATATATATATATATATATATTATATATATATATATATATATATATATATATACCACCAAGGGTGGCGGTAACAGTTATAAATAGTACATATTTTTCATATGGCAAAGCTTCACCCAAATATGATGCATTTATGATGAGACTGCGTTTTGGATATAAATATTACTGGCAATATCTTAAAGAAACTGATGGTATCCTTTGTAAATTATGTGGTCATATTAAATCTCATACTTTGTATCATTATATAATGGAATGAAGGGGTCTAAACGAGTTCAGGTGTAATAGAATTATTGACATTGCATATTGAGTTTGTATGAGGGTAGTAGAGCTTGTGTTAGGGTAGGGAATGAAGTGAGTGAGTGGTTTTCAGTGAGTGTGGGACTGAGACAGGGAATGTGTGATGTCACCATGGCTGTTCAATTTGTATATTGATGGAGTTGTAAGAGAGGTGAATGAACGAGTGCGTGGTCGAGGTTTGAGAATGGTAGATGGGGATGATAACGAGTGGGAGCTGAATCAGTTGCTGTTTGCAGATGATACTGTGATGGTGGCAGATTCAGAGGAAAAGCTGTGTCAGTTAGTGTCAGAATTTGGAATGGTGTGTGAGAGAAGGAAGCTGCGAGTGAATGTGGGAAAGAGTAAGGTTATGAGGTGTACAAGAAATGAGGATGGTGCTGGATTGAATATTATGTTGAATGGAGAGACACTTGAGGAGGTTAATCAGTTTAAGTATTTAGGCTCGGTTATAGCTGCAAATGGTGGAGTGGAAGCGGATGTGTTTCACAGAGTGAATGAAGGATGTAAAGTGTTGGGTGCATTGAAAGGAGTGATGAAGAATAGAGGATTGGAAATGAATGTTAAGAAAGTTTTGTATGAGAAAGTGGTTGTGCCAACTGTGATGTATGGATCAGAGTTATGGGGTATGAAAGTAAGTGAGAGACGGAAACTAAATGTGTTTGAGATGAAATGCCTGAGGAGTATGATTGGTGTATCTCGATTGGATAGGGTTAAGAATGAAGTGGTGAGAGCAAGAACGGGTGTGAGGAGAGAAATTGCAGCCAGAGTAGATATGAATGTTCTGAGATGGTTTGGCCATATGGAAAGGATGGATGATGAAAGACTGCTGAAAAAGGTGATGAATGCAAGAGTTGATGGGAGAAATGCTAGAGTGTGGCCTAGGTTTGGATGGATGGATGGAGTAAGGAGAGCCCTGAATGATAGGAGGATGGATGTGAGGGAAGCAAGCGAGCGTGCTAGGAATAGGAATGAGTGGCGAGCGATTGTGACGCGGCTCTGATGGGCATCTGCTGTTACCACGGGGCTGCATCTTACAGAGATAGCCCTGTGGTAGAGGCAGTAGGAGGAGCTGGCAGTTGTGAAGCGACACAGGTTGTGGAAGAGCCGGGAGGATGGGCTGTGGCACTCCAGCAGTGCCATCTGAACGGTCGCTAGCTCCCTCGTCATTGCCCATAGAGCAAAGTAATCCCCCTATTTGTTTTCCTTTCTTGATGTCGGCTACCCCCCAATTAAAGGGGGAAACAGCCAAGGTATATGTATGTATGTTTGTATGCATATTGACATTACATATATTGACATATAACCATATGATTAAACGAATTATGAAAAAAATATTTCCAAGTTTGACATTAGAGTTTAGTTTATTTATTTTCTCAGCATATTTGCTATAACTGAGATAAGATAGTCAGTAAAATGACCAATTGTCATATTGTGTATCATGTCACTAAAAATTTTGAATTTGAATTTGACTCACGTCATATAGTGTATCATTATTATGATTGCCAATTTTATTGTAATTTTCATTGTTATTATTGCTTGCTTTGAAAAACAATTTTTTTTTTATTATAGTTGTGGGGAGGGCTTGTTATCTTGCTAACAAGCTCCATTTGATATAATTGCCTAGTATGTCAATAAATGTTTTGAATTTGAATTTGAATTTGACTCACTCTCACTCTTTCTCATTCAAATTTTTCTGTTCGCAGATTTTTTTAATTTTATATACGATTTAGATAATAATTATGACAACAACAACAACAACAACAACAACAAAAATAATAATAATAATAATAGTAATAATAATAATAATAATAATAATAATAATAATAATAATAATAATAATAATAATAATAATAATAATAATAATAATAATAATAAAATAATAATAATAATAATATAATAATAATAATAATAATAATAATAATAATAATAAATACAGTTACTCTTCTTTTTCTGTATTCTACGCAGAATATCCGGTGTCAGAATAATACATTCGTTAAAATGAAATCACTAATCTGTGACCGAACTTATCAGAATACCCGATTGAACCCACGGCCGGGAGTAAGTAAGGACATCCAGCCATAGTTCCTGCAGACCCGCTTTTGATCCTTAGTTCCCAAGCTTCAATCGGTGTCCAACCCAATAATTTGAACTGACTGACATGTAACAAGTAAAAAAGATGTAATTAATATCATTTAATTGTACCAAAATTAAACTGCCTTCTTTGCATATTTCTTAATACTCAATATGTTAGAGTTCTGTGGGAAATATAGAAGTATTTTTATGAGAAATAGAAAGATTGGTAGATGGGTATATCGATGAATAAATAGAGAGAGAAAAAAATAATATTTAATTGTGGATATAGAACATTTTCCTAACAGATACTTCTTTTTCTTCCTTAGACCTTATTGATCCCACTGAATAGCAGGGTCGGCCGCTCGAGTCAACTTCCTCCACTTGTTCCTATCCCTTGCATCTCCCTCCTCCAATCCAACTTCAACCATATTCCTCCCCACCACGTCCATCCATCTGATCCGCTGGCGCCCCACATTCCTTCTCCCTATCACTGGCATGTTCTTAGCTCTCCTGATTGGTCCCTCCTCCCCTCTTCTTACTACATGGCAATAGTATCTCAGACGAGCTTCCCTAGCCTTCTTTATGACATTACAAATTCCACACATTCTTCTTATATCTCGCCTCTCCCTCCTCTCCAGTAATGATATTCCAGCAATCCATCTAACCATCCTCATTTCTGTTCTCTCCAACGGTCCCTCCTCTCTCCTCCTAAGTGATCAAACTTCTGCCCCATATAGCAGTACAGGCCTGATCACTGTCTTGTATATCTTCATTCTGAGTTTTAACGGCATTTTCTTGTCTAAGATAACTCCAGTCACTTCTTTCCATTTTCGCCATGCTTCCCTCACTCTCTGTCTCACTGCTTTCTCAGTACCTCCCTCCTCTGTTAATACTGATCCCAAGTAGTTAAACTCACTGCTCTGACTTAGCACTGTACCATCTTCCATTTGGAGGCTTACCTCTTCCTGACCTCCTTTACTACTAACCATTAGCTCTGTCTTTCCTGGGTTTACTTTCAATCCTTTCTTTTCGAGGGCCCTTTTCCATGCTAAAAACCTTTCTTGCAGTTCATCTTCTGTGTCTGCTATAATGACTAAATCATCGGCAAACATCAGTTCCCACAGCTCTTCATTATTTCTTAACTCTCTTGTCAAAGTGTCGATAACAACGAGGAGCAAGAACTGACTCAGAGCTGATCCCTGATGGAGGCCGACCTCCACAGGGAATGCCTTAGCCTCCCCATACTTTGTCTGTACTGTGGTTCCTGCCCCCTCATGCATCATCTTCACTATTCTTACTAACTTCTCTGGTACTCCTCTCTCTCTCTCAAACACCAATACACCACTCTTCTCGGTACCCTATCATACTCCTTTTCAAGATCCACAAAACGCATGTAAACATTTCTGTTTCCTTCTAAATACTTTTCTTGGACTTGACATACTATAAAAATTGCATCCACTGTGCTCAGTCCTTTCATAAATCAAAACTGCTGTTCACGTATATCTATCAAGACTCTCAATCTCCCTTCTACTAATCTTTCTAATATCTGAAATACATGCTCCAAAAGCTTTATTCCCCTGTAGCTCCCACAATCTAACACGTCTCCTTTCTGTTTATAGATTTTAATCATCCAACTATCATTCCAGTCCCTTGGCATTTCCTCTACATCCCAGATTTTTTCCACAGTGTATGCACCCACTTTTTTCCTAGATTTCCCAAAGCTTTGATAATTTCTATTGATACCTCTGACTTTCCTGCAGCTTTATTTGATTTTCCTTTCTTTAATAGCATTTTCTACTTCACTTTCACTGATGTTTGCTATCGGTCCTTCTATTGGAGGGACATTTTCTAGTTTTTCACAATCGTTTTCAGTGTTTAAGAGATGTGAAAAATATTCTTTCCACCTTTTCTTGACTTCTCCTTCCTCTATTAGAATATAAATAAAATTGTATTTTAAGTGAGGAAAAGATCTAAAGGCTGTCTTCTATTGACGAGCAAAGCTGCAATTGTAAACAAACAAAATATAACATAATCGTCCCGTTTATGTCTTAAAGAGCATTGTTGATAATTCTGCTCCGGTTTTGGTAATTATTCAGAGAAGGACCTTAAATCATTAGAAATTCTTCAGAATGAGGATTGTACTTAGTTGTCCAAGGACAACAAGACTAGAAATAATTGGAATTGAATATTCCGAGTGTAGGTCTCACAGGACTGCCATATCTGTTTTACGACTCATTAGGCGTGATGACGCTTTTCTAAAGTCAGCTGTTGATCATTTTAGAACAGGTTATTCTAGAGGTTTTAAGGTTAATTCATATACCAAAAAGCTTTGTAATATATTGAATGTTTATGATGTTGAATATTGTGTACCAATGTCTCAAAATGTTTACTTAAAACCTTCGTCGATAAAAAAAAATGTACCGATTAAATTTGAAGAAGCAGGATACTTGTCCATATGAATTACAACAAATATTCACTGAAAACAAAATTTTCAATACCTCAGGGAAAATGCTATACATATGTACAGTGTTGGCTCTGTTATTGGAATTAGAGCAGGATGTGGTGTTGTAATTAGAGAATTTTTTGAATATTGCATTAGTGTATTGAAAGAATATCCAAAAAAAATGCTGATAAAAGTTCCTCTATCTTTGCTGAACTTTATGCTATATATATATATATATATATATATATATATATATATATATATATATATATATATATATATATATATATATGGCTTAATTTTGTATTAGAAAAGAAAAAAATAGCATTTGCATTTATTGATTGTCAGAGTGCTTTATATGCCTTGGATACTAAAATGCCTATTACTGATGATTTAGTATTAATATGTAGGAAATGTATAAATGATATAAAATCACATGGATGTGATGTAAGTTTTATGTGGATACTTTCCCATTGGGGTATTTATCTAAATGACGTTGCAGATAATTTGGCCAGGCTGGGTTGTGAAAAAGACATCATAGAATAGAATTGTACTATGAGCATTAAAAGAATAAAATCTGAAGTAGCAAAATTCAGAAAAAAATGGGAATTGGATAATGCTCGAGCTATTTTGTACAATGGTAGCAAAAGCATGAAATAATTATGATACAGTTATGAATAGTGCGTATTTTTCATATGGAAAAACTTCACCCAAATATGATGCATTTATGATGAGACTGGCAATATGTTAAAGAACCTGATGGTATCCCTTGTAAATTATTTGGTCATGTTAAATCTCATACTCTTTATCATTATATAATGGAATGTAGGGGTCTAAACGAGTTCAGGTGTGATAGTATTATTGACATTACAGAGATGGTGTGTTATTTAATAAATAATATGATTAAACGAATTATGAAAAATATTTCTAAGTTTGACATTAGAGTTTAGTTTATTTATTTTCTCAGCATATTTGCTATAACTGAGATAAGATAGTCAGTGAAATGACCAATTGTCATATTGTGTATTATTATTAGGATTGTCAATATTTTTGTAGTTTTCATTTTCATTATTACTTGCTTTGAAGAACAAATGTTTTTTATATATTTTTTTTATAATTGTGGGGCGGGCTTGTTAGCTTTCTAACAATCTCCATTTGATGTAATTGCCTGTTATGTCACTAAATTTTTTTTTTTTTTTTTTTTTAATGATTGTGACACCAGGACGGGGCAAAAAAAAATTATAAAATAAAGCAGCCCGCATCGGGCCTGGGCATGAAGAATACATAAAGTAAAGAGAAACAGAGATGGAGAGAGTAATGACTTGTCAGATGTGAAGGGATAAAAGATGTGTGATAAATATCCAAGAATATTCAGTGTAGCTGTAGGCATAGAAAAAGAACCGTAACTGAAGGAAGACTTAACATCGAACGTTAAAGTACTTCAGCCTCTAAGAGAAAATATCAGGTATTTTTTTGTATGTGTTACTTTATTTAAACTTCTTTAAATGTACCGATGCTTGACAATAACTTTAAGGAACAATATTTTAATGCTGTTTTATTGGTTTGAGATATGTACCTCGCATGCAAGTTTGTAACGAATAAATCCTGTTAAAGTAACTATAAATTGGGATGACATATTGGTTTGATAGGAACAGGTACATTCATTTGATTGGAACAGGTACATTAGTTTGATTGGTAAAGGTATAGTAATATTGTTTAAAATTGGTTTTATGCACCCTTCCTTAATTCTTATTCATACTTCATGAAATAATAATTCTTTGATATACATGTCTAAAGCTGACTTCACCCACTCTTGGAGAACTATTACTTTGTTAGAAATCACGCCTATAAATTTATGGTTGATTATTAGAAATAAGCATAACCAGAGACACCACCAATTCTCAAGTGAGCCACGTTGAATATAATTACCTAACCTAACCTACCTGACGTAGGTTAGGTAGTTATATTCAGTGAAGTACATGATTACAAGTAAGATTCTAGAAACATATACATATTCAGTGCACCTTTTCTCACAGCAAGACCTGTTACCATAGTAACTGGGACGGGTGGGTGTGGGGTGGATTTGCCTTGAGATCAATCATTGAGGGTAAACCAACTGCAGCTTTTTTTTTTTTTTTTTTTTTTTATGAATGTGACACCGGGACGGGCAAGAAAACTGCCCTCATCAATATAGGCCCGAGCGCGAAGAAAACATTAATATGAAAGAAAGGAAAAGTTACGGACAAGGTAATGATACACAAAGGAAGAGGACGCTGAAAAAATAGCCAAAGTACTGATGACCTCATCATAGATCTAGCCCACTTGTCCTGTGGATGACCCAAGCTGGATTGCAGGGGGGAAATTGTGGTAACCCCTTATCCCCAGGGACTAAGAGGAGTGATTGTGATATATTAGCTTCTTGTAAACGTGTGAGCCTTAACTTAGCTACCTCCCCTTAAAAGGTGGTTTGTGGCTATTGTATACGTAAGTATTCACAGAATCTAGCAGTATGAACATTATATGGTCTGCAATCTTGAACAAAGACTTCTAAAAGTTACAGACGCTCCCCAGTTTACGAACATATGAAAAGTGCAGTGCCTATGCTGTCTACTATTTTTATGCAGCAAGTCATGGATTTTTTCAATCTTTCGCGGCAAACTTGTATGATGTGCTTTTAGGTTAAGAAAACAAATATGTTATGGATGTGATGTAGGAATATTTGGTTGATATATAGTATACATTACACTCAATACAATACTGTACATGCAAAATATCAACCCAAGAACAATTCAGGATACAAACGGTCATTCGAAACTTAACTCGCTTGTGAGTTGAGGGGTGTCTGTATTTGGTTTAGCAACCACATTATATGGTACTTTTCAAATGGAAATTATGATCAGAAAAATAATGTGTTGTAAGTGAGTTTGTTGAATAGACTCACTTATTATATATTAACTAATAATTTTGCTTCTTTTTTATACAGAATTTTTTTATCATGGGTAAGAACAAACTGAATGCAGCAAATCCAATCAAATCTGGAAACCCTATATATAAGAAGGCTGGAGGAGGGGCTTTCTTCAAAGCTAAAAATAGAACTAAACCTTTAAAACTCAATCTGAAACAGGTGAGATAATTATTCTATACTGCAGAAATGATTTGGGGTCCTTACTAACCTAGTTGTTAGAATGCTCAGCTCGGTTGCTGGACCCACAATCGCTCCCACTGTGAGGTAATAGGAAGGGCATACAGCCTTAATTTCCTAGCCACTGTGTCCATCACCATTAAGGAGATTAATAGTGACAACTGAAATGTAGATATCTGTGGTAATAATTGGCATAGTAAAACCTGAAAGAGCCATGCAATTATAGTGTATATTATGCAGAAGAATGCTTCCACTATAGTTGAAAAGCTAGTATATAGTATAAGATGCTTTTGTTTCAGAAATCTTAATTTATTTTAATAACCATTACTGTTAAGCCATTGTTAGCCAGAATGAGAAATTGGGGAGTAATGAAGAAAAATATAAGACGTCAAGCAGTAGCAGCAGAATACTATGGAATTAAAAAAGCTTTGAAATTTTCTGTTTGCTGTTATGCTGGCTGCAGCTTAAACTTTTTTCTCTAGTGTCAAATACTGTATTTCTTTTACTAGAATTTGCGTAATGTATTTTACATTTTTATCTGTTATAATTGTTAGTTTTGAAGAAAATATTAAACTTAAATCTATTTGTTTATATACAAAGGCCATAATTCCCCTTATAAAGGGGATGGCTGAGTCAGAGCAAAATAATTTGACCTTTTAGGGAGGAAAATGCAAAGGAGGGGATTCAAAGTCCCTTTGCTTTGCCCCATGTGGTCGAGTTTTACAACCTGCTGGGGAACGTAGAGGAGGTATTCTTGCCCCTGCTCAGCATATATTAAATAGCCAGTTTATATATTCATTTAAAACAGTGTAATGTAATACAAAAATTAATCATGAATATGGACTCAACCTAGTTCTTGCTTTGCATCAACAGATTCCAGTGGGAAATAAAGGCAAGGGCACTTGTTCTGATAAGAAAAAAAACACTGATGAAGAATCAAGAAAATTGTCAGGAGTCTCATCTTCCGGTAAGAAATGCAAGCTTTCAGAAACTCAAAGAGAGAGAATGGTGACTGAAGAAAAGGATAATAAAATGGATGTTGAAAATACTCCAGAATTGGAAAATGTTTGATGAAAGTAACGTAGAATTTCATGTTTCTTCTCCAAAGTGGTCTTAATACATTGTGTTTACCAAATTTGGGGACTTGTATGTACGTATATTTTATTCATCACTGATATTTATAAAAACCTTATTCCACTGCAGTGGTGTTCTTGGATGTGATTGTCATAGTTTTCTAGATATAATATGGTCAGGAATGGACGTCTCTGAAATCATAAATAATTGAGCTGAAATTTTCTGGTAATCTAGGGCTTCTGCTTTGAAACATCTCTGTAACTTCTATTTATGTACATGGCCCCATTATCCCTTGTAAAGAGGGGTGGCCGAGCGAAGAAACACGCATTCACAGCGATCCACACGTACCTCAACTACTCCTCTTAGTTCCTTGGGGATAAAGGGGTGTCACATTTCCCCCTCTGTATTGAGACTTCTATATTACCAAGGACTTCTGTGCAATCTAGAACCTCAGCACTGAGACATCTCTGTAACTTAGGACCTTTGTATTGAAACTTATATTACTAATGTTGAGCTCACAGATCAATGTGGCAGGATAAATCAATGAGAGACATACAAAATATAGCTTTAATATTGTAGCCAACAGATAACATCTTATACCAACCGCTTCACTACAATCTCTCACCTCTCAACATAAACAAACAAATAAAAGACGCTCGAGAAGCTCAATATTGTATATAATAATTTGAACAGAATTAATATTCTCCCTCTCCTTTAAACAGGAAAAAAATACTTAAAAAAAAATTCAAAACTATACTGTATGCTGTATAAATGCAGAACTTAAAAGTTAAATATAACAACAAAATATAAAAATAAAACATTAGTTTTTAAGAAATTAATATTCTTTTAATTTTTTTTTCACAAAATCAGTACAACATAGCATTCTCTTTAATTATTATTTCAAAGGTCCATTTTCAAAGACTAGCTATTTTCAAAGAATTTACTCCTTTTTTTGTCAATACATCAGCCAACTGTGCTTTTGAATCCACCCAAAATATCTTCAACTCACCATTTTGAACCATTTCTTTGAGAATAGCAATGTCAATTCTTAATCTTTTTTCTGATACATTTTTAACTGAGTGCACATTATCATAAAGTGAACGGTTATCTACAAAGAGTTCTACAGGCAATTTTCTTTCTTTGTCATATAGTATTTGAGACAACATACTTCCAAGATAATAGGCCATATCCACTGCCTCAGCAGCTGCAAGTGTGCTTTTTACAACCCTTCTTATTTTCTTTGCTTCCCAATACAGAGGCCAACTATTTCCATTTTCAACCACAAGAAAAATTACAAAGCCCCCAGCATTACCAAATCCATCTGGGAGATTAGCATAGGAAGCATCACTGTATACAACCAGTTTATACTTGGAAGTGTCACCTAATTCTGGGAAGCATATTGAACTTCTCAAAAGTAGAAGCTTTCCTTAGACATTTATTTGCCTCAATCATATCTTCTACTTTAGACTTATTGACCTTACAGCCAAGTTCTAACACATCATATGACATATCAGGTCTTAAATCTTGAATTAGTACAGAACCACCCTAGATGGCCTCCAAGACTCCTAAAACTCTCCTTTTCTTTTTCATTACACTCCATATTCTGATTTAATCTTCTAGCAGCACTTACACTTATAGAGTTTAGAGATTTGCAGTATTCATTTTGATGAATTGAGATTCCATGTTCATTCTGAATAATATCTAGTCCAATATACCTGAAAACAGTATTACTTTGTTCCGTAACCTGAAAATAATTTCTGATTTGGGTAATGACAACATTTTCAAATATCCTAGTTCCTCTCCACAAGAAATCATCTACACGAATTAAAAACGAACCACATAATTCTCCTTCATGGTACCAGTAGAAAGCTGCAGGGTCAGTTTTTACTTGCTTACATCCCATCTTCAGCAGGAAAGTCTTTACTGTGAGATACCACTTCCTAGCTGCATCATTAAGGCCATATACACATTTTTCTAATTTCCACAGTATATTATTGTCATAACCTGCTTCCACAGGGGGAATAAGATATACCTCACGCTCAAATCGTTCACTCTGTAGAAATGCAGCCTTAATATCAATTGAATTTACTGCCCACTTTTTGGAAGACAAGATGGCAACGATAGATCTTAACACTTCCTTGCTAACAGTGGGAGAATCTGGTGGAATGTTTTATTTTTCCTCAAAACCTCTGGCAACCAGCCGTGCTTTAACTTTCTTTTTTCCAGTACTGTTTTCCTTTTCTGTTACTACCCATCGAAACTGATAATGCTTTTTAACCCGCATGTAGAACCTCTTTATACACACCAAAATTCTTCCAGCTTTTCAGTTCTTCTTCTTTTGCTTTGATAAGTTCATGATTATCTGTATTTTTACAAGCCATTGCTATTTCACTAGGTTCCTGTATTTCATCCTCATCCAATACAGGGACCCATTTTTCTACATCTCTATACAGTCAAGAGCTGAAATTCGTCCATCTTCATGTTCAGTATTTTCCTGTGGATTTTCCAGCACGACTATGCACAGTTACTGTCTGCCAATTATCTGACTCTTTCGGCAGGAATCTCACTCTCTGCCCAATATTTGGAATACTTTTGATTATTACACTACCTTCAATTGTGTCCTTAACTGTTTTGTGGTCCTCTTCTTCCTCTGTTTTATCACAATTTTTGTCTTCTACGATATTTTGAACTGGGTTTATAACTTCTTCTATCTCTTTACTTGTAACCTTCTCATCCGTTTTTTTTTTATGCCTCAATATATCAAGTAGTGAATTTCTTCCTTCTTCAGTATTTCTGTCGAAACTGTATGGTATCTTCTGAAAATGCATTTCATGTGCTCTTACAACATTTGAACCATATTTCAAGATCACTGTTTTACCATCTTGACCAATGACTGTAGCAGGTCCTTTCAATTCCTTTAGCCCTTCTCTCTTGAAATACACTTGATCACCATTTTTAAGGGCTATTCCAGTGTTTCTCACTTTATGTCTTGGTGCTCATCGTATGTTCTCGGAGGTTTCTGCAGCAATAAAAGCTTTTCTTGCCGTGTGACTAGCATTGAGATGTTTAGCTATTATTTCACTAGAAGTTGTACTTTCCAGTGCAGGAAGTTCGTCACTCATGGTACATGGCAATTTCGGATTCCTTCCGTATACAAGCTGATAAGGGCTGAAACCCCCTGTCATCTGAAGGCAATTTTTAGCATTGACTGCCCATGCTAAAGCCACTTTTAAAGATAATTCTGGTTGCTCTGCTACTATTTTGGCCACGATTTCATCTATAACCTCATGAGTCCGCTCACACAGGCCATTACTGAAGGGAGAATATGCAGCTGTATGCATTACTTGAATGCTCATATTCTCGCACATCTCTATGAACGTGTTGTTAGCAAACTCACCACCATTATCACAAAGAAATTTTGCAGGGGCTCCTAAGCCAGTTCCCAACCAAGTCATCATAATATTCTCAACTATCTCCTTAGGTTCTTTACTTCTCATCCCACATGATTTTGAGAACCTTGTTGCCATGTCTACCATATGCAGAAAATATGTATCTCCTTTCCTATACTCCTTTAGGTCTATTGCTACAATTTCATTAAACTCCTTTGCCATATTCATACTTACAATTGGCCTTGATGGCGTTTTCTTATACCTCATGCATATATCAGAGCAATTTGACACTTCTTCAGCATATACAAAGCACATCTCGTCTTTTACACCAGCATCCTTTAACAGCTGAATCAGTCTCTTATAAGTGGGATGAACAAATTGTTGGTGTAGTTTTAAAAAATTTTTCTTCTTTTCTTTTTCATCATCATTTAAGATTATCATTATTTCTTCTGTTTTCTTCCAAACTTCCTTCTCATCCCTAAGTGGAAGGCAATAGTGTCCTGAAGAAGTGCACCTCAATTTAATTTTTTTTCCATGTATTATTGCAATATCATTTTCCAAGTTCAATCTCATTTGTGCTCTCTTCATTGATTTCTTGCTGAATAGAAGGGGAATAGAGCAGTTCACCACTTCAGCTGTTATATATGCTTTGCTACCCATAATTTTCACTTGGAATTTTATCTTCTTCATTGATTTGTACATATTACCATCACCAAATCTAAATGTTGTTTCACTTTCTTCCTCTTCTATCATCAATTTCTCCTCTTCTGATAACATCTGTATATACTACTTCAACCAGTCAATACCACAAACTTTAGAACTGCATGCTGTATCGAGAATAGCATAACTAAGTGATTCTGTTATCAACACTTGACATATTTTCAGGACTTTCAACAACAGCATATGACTCAGCTTCGTGTACTTCTTCATTTTCACTATTTATATATACATTTTTCGGACATGCTGGAGACAGATGGTACTCAGATCCAAATAAATAACACTTTCTAACTTTACCATATTTATCAGCAGAGTTTTTTTGGCCACTTTTTCACTTCTATTTGTTATGTTTCTTCTTCCTCTAAATCCTACACGGCCTCTTCCCCTCGTGACTATATTTACATCCTCTGTGTTAAACACTGGCTCGGATTTTACTACTACTGCATGAGTCTCACCTAGGCCTACATTATATGACACTGCACCCAATGACAAAACTTCTTGGCTTCCAAAAAATTTCTTTAAGGCTTTCTGTATGGACTCAAAAAATTTTTCTGGTTCACTTAAAGATACTGCTGTCAACTCTATTTGTTTGACTTTAACCTCTAGGCCAGCATTGTCCAGTAGTTTGAATGCTAAAATACACTTTGGTATAGTCACGTTGTACTTACCTAAAACTGCACTTCTTTTCACAAATTCCAAAATATACCTCTCCATAGTGCCTTCCATTTCCTTTTTATATCTATCGAATTTTGTCCATGATTCATACGCTGCTGACATTTCATCCTTTTTATACCATTTATCCAAGTAGCCTAGCAAAACTTTCACTCTGTCGTCATTTGCTAATTTTTCAATGTCAACTTCTTCAAAAATCTTAGCCCTCACCTCGCTTCCTTCTGGGAATGATAGGGCAATTGTCATAGTTTGTTTCTTATTTTCAATATTTGTGACACCCTGCCATGCCTTTAATTCTTGTATCCAGTGGTTGTAACTTTTGTTTCCTCCAAACATCGGCACTCGTGCCCGTCCACAATCGCTATTGTCGGTCATCTTTTCTTCGTTATTTTCGTCTTAATACTCGTCAATTTCCTTCCGCCTGCCACAAACCACGTTCTGCTACCATTTGTTGAGCTCACAGATCAATGTGGCAGGATAAATCAATGAGAGACATACAAAATATAGCTTTAACATTGTAGCCCAAAGCTAACATCGTATACCGACCGCTTCATTACAGTCTCTCACCTCTCAACTTAAACAAACAAACAAAAGACGCTCGAGATGCGCAGTATTGTATATAATAATTTGAACAGAATTAACAACTAAGGACCTCTGCATTGAGACATCTCTGTAGCCTAGGATCTCTGCATTGAGGTTACTTTGTAGCTGTGGGCATTAACATTTTTCTTTGCGGTCAACAACATGGGCCATATTTACTCTGTGATGGCTGATAATGTGAATTCAAGCTCCTCACTATTTATGCTAAACAAACAGGTTACTTGGCATGAGATATCATTGCCCTCTCTTTCTTGTCACCAAAAGACTTTAGCATAGACAAAAGCTTTATGAGCCTGTTTGGAGAGTCGAATATACGACCTTTTTGGTAACCACTACAAGCTATATCCAATAGAGTACTTAAGTTGTTGTTTTGAAGTTTTATGTGTCACTCTTAGTCCCCACTCGACTGGTGATGGACAGGCAGTTTGGAACTGGGATATAAGGATAGGTGCCCTTCCTAACACCCCTTGGTGGGCTCGAACTTGGGTATGTTACTTCTTGAGTTGAGTATATTAACCACTATGCTACCTCTGTCCCCACAAGATTACTAAATTATGGCTTATGTAGTCTCTTTCTTAAATGAAACTTATTATGTGTAAAATATTCCCATGGTTAGTACATGACTTAATAAGTCTGTGTCCTCCCCCAGTTGAATGGAGAATAATAGTAACATAAGAGCGGCAAATTACAACAATCCTTTAAGTGAGGTACTTTCTTTCTATAGTGTATAACTCATTCAAAGTAAATTTCAAGATAAAGATGAAATGCAATTCTCTTGAAGATTATTTCTGTGGATATGATGGTAGAAGATATAATGAAATTGAAAATTATCACTCATCATTTTGCCTTTTCAGTGTTATAAAAACATACATGCTCATTATTTTTCTCCTCTCTCCCAAACTGACAGTATCTTATCTGGTCTTTTGTCACCTCATATATATGACATATCAACTTTTTACTTACTTTATTGTGTTCTAATATTTCACCTATCACTTCAATTTTATATATAGGTAATTTTTTAGCCTGTCTTTCATGTGCAACTATTGTTGTTGTTGTTGCCTAAGCAGCCTGTGTCTTACTTAAAAGAAATGAGACAATATTTCCATACCTTTTCTGACAAACTGAAACTTAGATTCAAGGATCTGCAAAGTGGTTGATATCAACCCATGGGGATTGATGGGACTACTCAAAGGGTTAATAAATGCCTGGGAACTGCACATCTATTTAATTATTTTTATTGATTTATTTTTTTGTACATGCCTGGGGATCGATGAGGGAATAAGGATTCCATGAGGGATTCAATGGCTAAAAAGCTAAGGATAATTCCAACGTTTTAAGAAACATGCAGACTTGCATCATGTGTCTCTAAAATAAGAAAAGAAATGTAGTATGTTCTAACACAACTTTTATTATGTTATGTACATGATGTAAGAATATACCGTACTGTATATGCAAAGTATCAATTTACAGAAAATTCAGGATATAAACGGCCATTTGGAATGTAACTCGTTCGTAAATTAAGGAGTGTTTGTACATACAAGAAAGAATATACATTACAACATAAGGTATTTTTTAAAAATTTTGACCTTGTGAATATGATTAACCCCCCAAAACCCCATGTAAAGCTTAATATCCCCATAGTTTCTTAGGTTAGGGTAGGCAAGGTTAGGTTATTTGACTTGCCTTGTAAATATGAATAACCCTAGAGCAACCTGGTTTTACTCTTCTATATAACATCTAAATTCTTTTTAAATGCCATTCACAGACAGCCTCAGTTATCTGTACTGATGAAAGACAGTACGATATTTACTTCTGTAATGTATTCCTTGTAGATTGTTTACATATATTATGTGCATATTGTTTAGCTTTGTAATTTACCACTTAAAAAAATATGATTTGAATACTTTATTGTATGCGGTTATTCCCTGCAAACTTATATCCCAACAATGACTTCTGTTGTTTAAAGTGACTAAATTTATATTAA
>JAXCGZ010002266.1:67500-76211 GCA_037179515.1 Halocaridina rubra | reverse complement strand
CTCTCTCTCTCTCTCTCTCTCTCTCTCTCTCTCTCTCTCTCTCTCTCTCTCTCTCTCTCTCTCTCTCTCTCTCTCTCTCTCTCTCTCTCTCTCTCTCTCTCTCTATATATATATATATATATATATATATATATATATATATATATATATATATATATATATATATATATATATAATATATATATATATATATATATATATATATATATATATATATATATATATATATATATTGAATATATTTTTTTTATTTAATTTTAAGTTATAATTTTGAAAATAAAGGTAAGTACTTTCAAATTTGACATACGATATTTTTCAAAAGTTTTCACATGTTTTTATATCGAAACTTTTTTAGAATATGACATATTTTTCTTTTGAACTTATAATTATTTTCACATATACTCAACTATATACTCTCTATTTAAACTCATTAAAAGTACAGAAAACTAATCTACGAAAGAAATCATAATCAAAGAAAACAGAGAAACACACTACTAGTTTGCAAACACGTGTACAACGCAACATAAGAAAAGCTTACTCCCTCTCCCAGTGACATATATGCAGGTCGTTGTTCCTACTAAGTCAAATGCATTTAAGGCTTTCCGGTAACTGGGTCTTGAATGTATTGCTTTGAACTTAAGTGGCAGCATCGTTTATCTGTGTTAGTGGTCCATGTGTCACTGAAGAGGTAGGACACGTTACGTTTTACTCTCCCTGTTGACAATTTTCATTTCTCTCAGAGTTATGTTTACAAATCATAAAAGACTTCTTTCTTGCATGGCAATGAAAAATATTTCGTTTCTTCAAAAGTTATCGCATATGATAATATGAGTTCTTAATATGTTTGTCCCTCAAATCTATGATTACCAGTAATAATGAGACTTCTTGAAAAGAGATGGAAAGTCTATTTTTTTTCTTAGGATTTATCGCATTTCATGACCTGAGTGACGAATCTTCAAATCCCTCAAAGTTGTCTTTACATGTAATGTGGGACTTCGTGCATAGAAATTCTGGTTTTCTGGTCTCATGAGATATCGCTTTCGATAACTAGACTCTTCGATTTGGGCATCCCACAGAAGGAAAAGTTGTCTGATATCGTTCAGAGGTATTTAATATAGTAACTGATGAATATTATATATGGAAATGAGGAGTGCTTTTGTTGTATGTAAACTTAAAAACCGATACAGTTAAAATGTGCGTTTTTAATGCAAAAATTTTAATGAAATTTTATTTTTCCTTTTATCACCCTGTAGAAAAACGATGAAAATTATGATATACACCGGAGACCCAATAATTAATGTTAGTGTTATAATTACTTCGTCATCTAAACTAAGTCTCTTTAGTCCAGGCTTCGTATTATTGACTTATAATCAAAGAGACTCTCTCTCTCTCTCTCTCTCTCTCTCTCTCTCTCTCTCTCTCTCTCTCTCTCTCTCTCTCTCTCTCTCTCTCTCTCTCTCTCTCTCTCTCTCTCTCTCTGTCAGAACACCAATAAAAAAAAATTTCAACCTTAATTCCCTCATATACGTGATTTTTTTTTTATTTTAAAACTTTTGACTTACAATTGGACATATCAATGAATATAACATCTGATTCTCCCCAAAGATTAAGAGTTCAATTACTCAAGGTTAATTCTCACTTCACTCTTCACTTTTCGCCTCATCCATTTGGGGATAAGCAAGTGGGTATTGATTCAATATATATGCAATAGAAGTAACAATGTAAATATAGCGCCTTAGAATAAGTTTTGCAGCGTAAGACTGAATGTAATTAATTTTCCTATAAGGCATTCACACATATTACTTACTAATATGTAAAATACTAAAATTATTCTTTTTCTTCAAAGTGAATACATCTTTAGGTAAATGTAGTCAATAGTTGAGCATTGTTTTACTAATATCGTTCTCTGGTGATGAGACCGCAAATCTTATTTGAAAACTTAATTTGGAATAATAAATTTATTTTGTTTCTTGTAGTACTTTACTATTCTTCTGTTTTCATGACTGTAAGAGTGCATTTTTACCATCTGTTAGACTGAGCTTTAGGTTTTTAGGAGATTTTTAGTCTCTTTGTATTATGTTACTTTCCTTATATTTTTAATTCCATTTTTTCTTTATCTAGAAGAAGGATGAAAATAAGAGAATCTGAAGAACCAGGAAAAAGTGTCTTTACTAAAAAGAATGACAAATACCGAATGCTTCAATAGTCCTATATAATCGAATAGTCTCCTTATGGGTTTATACTGTCATTTTTTTCTTATGAAAGCGTTTTAGCCATACTTCAATCTTTGGTATAAAAAAGTAAAGAGACAAGCACAGAGTAATACCCAGCTCACTAAATGCCTGCATAGAAATTATTGATTTAACAATATTGCACTATAAAAAGATGCCCAATGAGATAATCACATACGAATGTCGCTCACAATACTAAGTTCGAGTTACTCTGTGTGATAAAGCCATTTGGAATAAAGGTACTAAAGGGTAACGCAAATTAAGAAGCAGTTCACAACAACAAGAAGTATCGAATTCCTCTTCTTAATTAATGCAACTCATAAGTATAACAGTGGCTAACACGAAGGAGTCAACACACACTCGGCAATTCGTTTCGAATTTCCTGTCCTTCAGAATTGCTACTTTTAAATCTTTGAGACACCAACACCTTCTTTAAAATAAGACTCAGTATAAGCCGCATTAATCTTGTCAGCACGACTAAAACAAATGTAGACCTGGGGCACACAGTAGATAGTCTCCAATTAAGCCCTTTAACAAAGTACAATATAAACTTGTCGGAAAGACGAACACAAACGAAGACCTGGCGTACACAAGAGCTAGGTTTCGAGTTGCACTAAAACCTCGTATAATCCGATTTAATGCCAACAACCTGTTCTGAATGTGAATATGGAGGGCGCACAGACCAAACATTCCTGTGTGTGTGACTCTGCATAAACGCATTTCAAAAGGACATCCTGGCTTTGGCCTATTCTTTGACGCGTTCTTGATATGCGCTGTATTTCAGATATTGTGATATATCACAGTTACCTTTGTTTCATTTTTTTATCTTTTAAAGCGAACTTCGAACATTTCACAGGGAATTCTAGCCTCTATATGTTAACTTAGATCCTGTAAAATTTTTATTCTGTAATAATTATATGCACTCTTGATATCGCTATTATGATATAACAGAATTAACTTGTTTTTTTATGTACTTTTTAATATTTATTTCAAATATATCAAAGGAACTTTGGCCTTTATGTATGAGTTTAGCGATTGTTATATTTCGTGTAATATTTCAAAGAAATACCTGGCTAATTGTAGTCTTTTACGCTTTGTTAATATGCTTATTATAACCTTAAAGAGAGACCCTGTGCTTATTGCATTGTATGTTTTTAATACGTGACTTTCTTTTAGTACTTACATAGTGTAAAATTTTTAAATCAGAGTTGCCTGTCTTTCATGCATTTTTAACATATATTTGTAATTCTTATATAGTAATGTGTTGATGGATGGAATCGTAACGGAAGTAAATGAAAGAGTGCTAGGCAAAGGCTTGGAATAATCTGGTGATAATTTTAGGTTGTGGAAACTGAAGCAATTGCTGTTTGCAATATGTACATGGCACTGATGGATAATTTTGAGGATGAATGAAGCATTTAGTGACCAATGAGTATGTTAGGTTGTGTGAAAGAAGAAAGTTGCGGATTAGTGTTTTTATAAGTAGTTATGAGATGTACGAATGAGTGTTACTACTGGCAGACTGTGAGAGAGTGAATGGGGAGTTGCTGAAGGAGCTTAGAGTTTTAAGTATCTGGAGTCGCTCGTGGTAGGGAATGGACGAGTGGATACGGAGGTAATCCGCAAAATGATGGAAGGAAGTATATGTCCAGATGGGAGAAAAGTGTGATGAGAAATCGGCATTTATGAATGATTACAAAAAGAGAAGGATACATGAAGGTGTAATTCAGCCGACGGCTTTGTGTGGAGCAAAGACCTGGAATTCAAGAGGGGTTAAAAAGAAGAAATTGAAAGTGATGGAAATGAGGAGTTTCCGAAGCATATTTGTTGTATCTAGACTAGATATAGAGAGAAATGAGGTTAGGCAGAGAACGGTTGTTGAAAGATAGTTGTCAGATAAGTTAGACAACAGAGTATTGAGACGGTTTGGACATATGGATGGAATGAGTAAAGAACGGGTAACAAAGAGAGTGTGGAGTATAGAAGTAATTAGATTAAGTCCAAAAGGGAGACCTAGAATGAGATTGATAAGTGGGGTGAAACGATCATTAGATGAACGTGGTATGTCAGTGGAACAGGGGCGAGAGAGTGCATGAGATAGGAAGGAGTGGAGAAAAACTGTATAAGTGAAGCTGCTTAAAGATATTTCTCGCACCTGCTAGTTAAATTAATCGGGAAGTGTGGATGTGGGGGGGTTGACATGTGATGAAGCCTTGGGGGTAAACCAGCTACGGCTGTCGGGCTCACTGCAGAAGACCCTTTCATGCCTACCCTTTGGGTGACCAAAGCAAGATGGTAGAAGGGGAACTGTGACAAACCCTTATACCCAAAAAGCTAATTCAAGTGATCAAGGAATGTTGGCTTTTGTTGACTGTGGGTTCTTTGCTTCGGCCAACACTCTTTTCAATAGGATTGAGGCCATTGATTGTGTGTATATATATATATATATATATATATATATATATATATATATATATATATATATATATATATATATATATATATATATTATTTTTTTTTTTTATTTATTTAATTTTTTTTTTATTTTTATTTTTTTTTTACATTCTTAGAAGTTCGTGTTTTAAATACTTATTACAGTTCAGAGGACCCCTGCTTTTCTTCATTCTTTTTTGCATTTACTACTTTAAAAAATCGATATAACGATAATTGTTTATCATCGGCTTTCTCAACATTTTTAGAGCATTATCAAAACAAGCAGCGTTTGACAAGTTAGTTGTCGGAGATGGGTTGACGATAGGATCATCAGATGCATGGTTGTGTGCGTTGACTCAGCCACTTTCCACTTAAAGGAGGATTACATACATTATATACTTATGTAAATTCCAAAAATATAATTCAAATAAGATTTAGACCTTTAACCTTGCCAAGCAGGCTTGTAAACCCAGAATTTATATTAACCGTGACATCGGTTCATATTTGTTTTTTGTATTGGGAAAGGTGAATCACAGACGTGGTAAGGAGAATAACAACGTAATGATAATTCATATAAAAATAATGAATCAGTCCAAAAGCTTTTGACTTAATAATAAAAAATAAACCACCAGAATTATAAAACTAAATGTGTCTTATAAAGCTCTTTATATTATTTCTTTTGTTTTTTGTTTTCAGAATTATATACAGTATTACCAGATAAAATTCATAAAAGGAGAAACTAGCTACAGTACTCTTACTTATTGATTAATCTGTTAGATTGCCTTAAATGTGCTTTAACTAATGTGTGAAGTTTAGAAATATTTAGTAATTGATTGCTTATGCTGTATTAATTGTCCATAACACATAGCACTGAACTGTTGCCATTCTGTCAAAAAAGGTAGGACAAATCCAATAAGAAAAACATCAGGAGAAATATATGAAGCTATTATTTCGTGGCCTTAGCTGGTCCCTTTGAGACGGTGACCAGTTGATATCACCATTTACGACTGTAACTGCTTAATACATAATTACTGTAGGCATTTAATTAAGAGAGTCATTCATTAGACTGTGAACAATTCTTAGTTCTGTAAATGAATATTCGTAGACTTGAGAAAAATAAAAAGATAAGTTGAAAGTTCTTCTTTAACTGGGTCTTCGCTACATGTCATCAAAGGAGGAGGACTTTCTTTATGGCTTCTGTTTTCCAACGACAAGGAGCTTTCGAAACGAGAATTCTGATTTTAAACATTTTTAGGTTAAGCAAATGTACCCGAGGATAATATTTGCTTTCTCTCATTCATTTCTGCACGATGATATCATAAACCTTTGAGATGTTTAGAGAAATAGAGAAAAATGCGAAAATATAAAGATTACACAGAATTAAAAATAGATCAATCCAAAATAGGCACCTGATGTCATTGCTATTACTACCATTATTATTATTATTATTATTATTATTATTATTATTATTATTATTATTATTATTATTATTATTATTATTATTATTATTATTATTATTATTATCAGTAGTAGTAGTAGTAGTAGTAGTAGTAGTAATACTATTATTATTTCCTTTTAACAGGTAATGGATTTGAGCGTGGGTGCGCGTTACACTTTGAAGGTTTTTGCTATGAAATTAATATTTCACATAATGAAAACCCTAAAGTTATAAAATATGTTTGCATTTGGATTTGCTAAGAGGATGGATGGAATGATTATTAATATATTCTTAAAACTTTACTATGTGATATCTAAAAATACTCGAGAAAAGAGTTGAAATGTAAGTAATATTTTACATTGAAAAATATGTCATTTTTTTTCCATGTTATTACAACCAATCGTGAAAACTTACGCAACTAATTTCTGACATGATTGGGTCTTATGGGAATCATATAACCAACTTAGCCGAAATATATATCAGATTATTATATGTCTATTTCATAGATATCAATTTTAATAGGATAATAAATGCAGAAAATTATAAAGATCTTAAGAAATATAACAATACAGTAGAATCACAATGGCTTTTTACCCAGAAAATGTCTTGCCTGTGTTCATAGAATTATATCCTTCACCCGAAAAGTAATAAAAAAAATTGATAGGAAATATCTAAGGAAAGAAAATATAAGACAATAAAAAGCACCACACACTAATTCCTCACCAAAGAAGATTTTTGCAGTAAGCCTGGAATACCAGTGGAATAAGGGAAAAAAATAAAAGTCAGGAAAAGAGAATAAAAGATGTCATATATTATCTGTCTGGAACAGAAGAAAAAGATGAAGCAGCACTTCATCTGCAAAGCGGAAAAATTTTTTCCTGTACTGTGGTTCCCATCCAGGAGTCCCTAAGTGCGACTCCTAAAGCAAATGTTACTGTTTTTTTTTTTTTACCCAGACTCACTTAAAGGGAGAATAGTGGTGTTCCTCGTTATCCAGTCCACTGGCCGAACAAGCCAGCTCAACTCGATACCGGTTCCAAGCCCGGATCAATGGAGAGGGTTTTTGTGAGCAAGGGTATCAGATCATAAGAACTTGAGGCAAAGCCAGCACTAGTGTTCTGGAGGCTCGTGAGAATGAGAAGCCACATAGTGGAAGCTGTCGAAAAAGAAGATACGGTGTCCATCATGTCATGTAGCGAAGACCCAATTAAAGAGGGACCTTCATGATGGACAAAGCTGTCGGAAAAGATACGGTGTCCATCATGTAATAGCCGCAATAAACAAAGCAGAATTAGTGAATACTGCATTAGACGCACTTGGTGAATGGTAAGATCGTATCCTCATGACCTCGACCTTCGGAAACGGCAAAAAGTGCAATTAAAAAAAAATTCCCCAAACACCTTTCCTTCTCTTCATTGTAGTTGCTTATTTGTTAGCAGTAGATTGAAACAGAGCAGTTTGTTCATTACTTACTTGGTAACTTCTAGAAATGTAACAGATATTCATGTTTGCCATGTGGCACTAAATTTCTAACACTTCATGAGTGTCAAGAGGAGGAGAAGTGAAGAAGTGCCTCTCCTAGGCTCTGGAGCAGGAAAATTAGACAATATATATTATAAATATATATATATATATATAATTGTATTTCACGAGAAATACGTACATTTGTAAATGTGAATGGTTGCGATTACGTTAGGAAATTGAAAGAAATTTTGAGATCCTTAGTACTTTCGAGTATATTTATCTACTACCCATCTTCAGAGGAATCTGATTTTTGGAAACGAAAGAAGCGGTATATATACATACTGAGACAGGAGAGAAAGAACAATTGGCAACTCAGCAAAAGAAATCAGTTAATTGATTGCAACAATACAGGTAGAAGGTTTTGATTTTTCCTCACCGTGACAAGGCAAGGTGCGAACACAAATAATTAAAATAGTCTCAAGTGAGAGGAGAAATTATAAAAATACTTAAAGTAATAAGGCCAACTAAGATAATAATAATAATAATAATAATAATAATAATAATAATAATAATAATAATAATAATAATAATAATAATAATAATAATAATAAAAATAGCACCGATATAGTAAGAAGGACAACAGTAATGATAAGAATAATATAAACTATGATCATGAAAAATAATTATAGTAATAATGATAATATTAAAAATACTATCACTAATATTATAACAATGATAATAAAATAATTAAAGTAATAATGAAATTATAATAATAATGGTACAATAATAGTAATGACAATCAATAAAAGATAATAATAATAATGATGATAATAATAATAATAATAATAATTATAATAATAATAATAATGATGATGATATTAATAATAATAATAATAATAATAATAATAATAATAATAATAATAATAATAATAATAATAATAATAATAGGAAGAAGAAGAAGAAAGTTAATATGTTTAATTTTTCCTTAACCTGAGAGACTCCCCTAAGGTGAAGGACCTTAAAAATGCACAACCCTATTTTTGGGGGTGTAATATTTACTCATAATTTAGGCCCTCGTGGCTATGGTTATAAATGGGTAAATTTAAAAGAGAAAAATGAAAGGCAACATGTCGAAAAGGTATTAT
>JAXCGZ010002266.1:42500-62500 GCA_037179515.1 Halocaridina rubra | reverse complement strand
ACAGAAGGTTAAAAGGAACCCAACCTTATAGCTTATATCTGCTATATCTTGAATTAAATGCTAAAATGAAGCCACGAGTGAGGTTGGGGAATCTGTAATATGAACATAGTGGCATTCAGTTAGAATGCGTTCATTCCTAAGTATAGCAGATATAAGCTATAAGGTTGGATTCCTTTTAACCTTCTGTGGTGTAGTGGTAGCGCCTTGACTTAGTAATCATAAGTCCTAGGTTCGAGTCCCGGTCGGGGTAAAAAATGATTCATGTTTTCACATATGTAATGTGCTTATTTGATAATTTCATGGCCCGAATGAGATTGGGAATTGAATTAAATGCTAAAATGAAGCCACGAGTGAGGTTGGGGAATCTGTAATATGAACATAGTGGCATTCAGTTAGAATGCGTTCATTCCTAAGTATAGCAGATATAAGCTATAAGGTTGGGTTCCTTTTAACCTTCTGTGGTGTAGTGGTAGCGCCTTGACTTAGTAACCATAAGTCCTAGGTTCGAGTCCCGGTCGGGGTAAAAAATGATTCATGTTTTCACATATGTAATGTGCTTATTTGATAATTTCATGGCCCGAATGAGATTGGGAATTGAATTAAATGCTAAAATGAAGCCACGAGTGAGGTTGGGGAATCTGTAATATGAACATAGTGGCATTCAGTTAGAATGCGTTCATTCCTAAGTATAGCAGATATAAGCTATAAGGTTGGGTTCCTTTTAACCTTCTGTGGTGTAGTGGTAGCGCCTTGACTTAGTAACCATAAGTCCTAGGTTCGAGTCCCGGTCGGGGTAAAAAATGATTCATGTTTTCACATATGTAATGTGCTTATTTGATAATTTCATGGCCCGAATGAGATTGGGAATTGAATTAAATGCTAAAATGAAGCCACGAGTGAGGTTGGGGAATCTGTAATATGAACATAGTGGCATTCAGTTAGAATGCGTTCATTCCTAAGTATAGCAGATATAAGCTATAAGGTTGGGTTCCTTTTAACCTTCTGTGGTGTAGTGGTAGCGCCTTGACTTAGTAACCATAAGTCCTAGGTTCGAGTCCCGGTCGGGGTAAAAAATGATTCATGTTTTCACATATGTAATGTGCTTATTTGATAATTTCATGGCCCGAATGAGATTGGGAATTGAATTAAATGCTAAAATGAAGCCACGAGTGAGGTTGGGGAATCTGTAATATGAACATAGTGGCATTCAGTTAGAATGCGTTCATTCCTAAGTATAGCAGATATAAGCTATAAGGTTGGGTTCCTTTTAACCTTCTGTGGTGTAGTGGTAGCGCCTTGACTTAGTAACCATAAGTCCTAGGTTCGAGTCCCGGTCGGGGTAAAAAATGATTCATGTTTTCACATATGTAATGTGCATATTTGATAATTTCATGGCCCGAATGAGATTGGGAATTGAATTAAATGCTAAAATGAAGCCACGAGTGAGGTTGGGGAATCTGTAATATGAACATAGTGGCATTCAGTTAGAATGCGTTCATTCCTAAGTATAGCAGATATAAGCTATAAGGTTGGGTTCCTTTTAACCTTCTGTGGTGTAGTGGTAGCGCCTTGACTTAGTAACCATAAGTCCTAGGTTCGATTCCCGGTCGGGGTAAAAAATGAATCATATATATATATATATATATATATATATATATATATATATATATATATATATATATATATATATATATATATATATATATATATATATATATATATATATATATATATATATATATATATATATACACACATATATATATATATATATATATATATATATATATATATATATATATATATATATATATATATATATATATATATATATATATAAAAGTTTATATTCACTGCACCATACGTAATTGTATATTATTTTGTTTGAGACTTAATATTTATATTCTCAACTGCATCTTTACAAGGAAAGACCCAACCTCTGGTGGGTGGCCCATTCAAGAATCCACTGGGGGAACAAATCAATCTCAACTTAGTGCCGGCTCCAAGCCCAGATCATGGTAAGCGTCGGTGCCAGGAAGAGCATGCGGCCGTAAAATTAAGCTATACCAACACAAGCTCCAACAGGGTAGTGCAAACAGCGACCCAATAAAACATAGGGAAAATGCTGCTGGGATGGAAGTAGCAGCTCATCTAGGAGGTCCATAGATAAATAAATAAATAAACAGTCTATTTATAATATATTAACAAATTTATAAAAATCTATCAATATATAAGGCGTCTATTTAATATTAAGCTAACTGCCTTAATTTTGAAGCATATTTAAGAGCATTTACAAAAATATCAAGCAATGTTCATGAAAGAATGACATCCCCCAAAAATATCAATAAATACTGTATATATTCAAGCCAAATTTACTGAAACTTCAATAAACATTAACATACATGACTAGACGTAACAAAACTATTATGCAAATTACACTTAAGAATGAATATACAGTACTTATGTTGTGTTATATATATATATATATATATATATATATATATATATATATATATATATATATATATATATATATATATATATATATATATATATTGGTTCAAGTATCGATTATTTTCAATTTGGTGGATTTATTAACATACTTACATACATGCATGCATGCATACATACATACTTGCGTACATACATTCATGCGTTCATTCGTACACACACATGCATACATTCATACTCTAGTGAACTGCTATCTTAATCACACCCAGGATGCCCCGTGTTCGATTTTGCAAACTGATTCGTGTAGGAACTCTTCGTCTGAATATCTCCGATATAAGTGAGTAATGGTAGTAATGTCCCTCGTGGATAACCCCAGCCAACTCACCAGTCCCAGTCAGTACACTATAAAATGTGTGGATCAAAGTTGAAATATGTTGTTTTTAGGTGTGATTAGAGAAATAATCCCCATCTTTTACCTTACAGATAATTAAATAAGATTCAATATACACCCTCACGTGGAACTAGTGCATGACTAGGAAACAGGTAACTACATGTAATGCTTATTCTTCCTTTGACATATGTGGAAACAAAACACAACGAATCATGAAAATTTCATGCACAAAATAATTATGACGTTTACTTGGATATTCACCGCATTTTATGTGACAATGAGTCCCCATTCGAATAGAGGTTGACAGAAAAAAGTTTGAGATGAAATATTAAAGCTGGATGCCCTTCCAAACGCCTTCGCGATGAAATAAAATCCGCTTTACCAATAAACTACCGCTTATTGCTTGAATGCAAGCAAAAGAATCTCTCTAAATATTTGTTATATATATTTTCAACGTACTTTACTTTAGCCAAGTCTTCATCTTTATTTAGAATTTTCTCATTTTCATATTAGGTCGCCGTATCTCACTAGACTCTTAGGGTCAAGTGTTGGTTATTCCACATGAAAACCTATCTAATGATCTGGGTTGAAGTTTTGTTACATATAAGTATTGACTGAGAAAAAAAAATAAAGGTTCCAAAATTAGTCAGTAGATGACTGCAATATTCAGTGTTAAATTATCTTGGGTGCGTGACTCTCTCTCTCTCTCTCTCTCTCTCTCTCTCTCTCTCTCTCTCTCTCTCTCTCTCTCTCTCTCTCTCTCTCTCTCTCTCTCTCTCTCTCTCTCTCTCTCTCTCTCTCTCTCAGACATACATATGCATACATGCGTACACACATACATACATACGTATGTATGTCCATTCTATATACCTTTTTTTTCTTGTACTAATGGATTCGGCTCATTAGAAACGTTTTTATATACAATGTATATTTTGTTGGCTCATTTATAGAGTTTATAACCTTCATTATACCGCTACTCTGTCATTTACAGTGACTTATATAGTTCCAAGTAATCACTTAGAGAGAGAGAGAGAGAGAGAGAGAGAGAGAGAGAGAGAGAGAGAGAGAGAGAGAGAGAGAGAGAGAGAGAGAGTGAGAGAGACTGACTATTATTTTTCCCTTGCCCCAACTTCTCACATAGTTTGCGCTGAGGGTTTAAATCTTTCTATACCTTCAGCTGTCGAGGTCTTGCAAACTAAAATTATCAGATGTTGGCGGTGCCTCTCTCTCTGGATTGAATTGCTTTTGGGCGAGTGTTTGTTTTCTTTGCTTGACAAAGCACAGAACAATTCATTTAATGTTTTATTGATTTATTTTTCTTAAATTTCTAGGTATATTACCTTACTCATTATTACATTTGATAATTTTATTTTTGTTGCTTGTTTATTTTATATTATATTTGAGTACTAATTTACAAATTGATTATTACCTTTCTTTGATTATTTATTTATTTATTTATTTATTTATTTATGTGTTAATCTGTCGTATGACTTCCGTCATGCTGAAGCCAGTCCGTCATGCTGAAGCCAGAATCTGAAACTTGTAACACATCTTGAGGGGTAACGGTTAGTCGAGGCCACGGATATTCTATTACATGCCCTCACTTTTATTGAGTTTTGGGTGCCGCCCATGTGTTCCCTTGGGATCACCAAGATTTGTGGCTAGGCACCTGGAACTAACCGCTGGCGCCATGCACCCCCCCCCCAAGAGGCCTACAGGATAAGGGACCCTCGGTCCTCGAAAACACCACAAGTCGTGAAGAGAAACATGTGAGGCTAGAAGTAAAGGGTGAAATAGAATACTCTCCCAATTGTTTTCTGCGGTGCGGCTGGTGTTTGTAGAGGGCGTCAAGGAGATATGTGACCGGACCCCTGAGGCTTGGCATCCGACATGGAGTACCTGAGGAGGGTGGGAAAGGCCAAGGAGTTAGCCCTTTCCTAAACCGCACAAAACATCAACTTATGTTTCGTACGCAGGTACACGCCCAGGAGAGATGCCCAATAACTCCTCCTCGGAAGTAGGCGGGATTCCACTTTGAACCTGGCGCTGATTAGCTGGACTAGATCTGACTGATTTCATTGGAGAATTGGATGTTAAGCCACGCCCTGCCCCTGGGGGTATTTCAAGAGCCACCCGGGGCAGAGACAGTTAGTTAGAACTTTGCCAGGGGCACGAATAGATCATAGATTGTGATAGTCATAGGGTGGGGGCATTGAGGCGTCGGATGTGTTGTACTCTAGAATAAATATAAGCAAAGGATTCACTGCGTGTCCATTCTTACCTTGTAACCACGCTACCATAATTATAAATATATATACGTAGGAGGAAAAGCCCTACGTCAGTGGTGACGCTCGGTGGGATAATAATAAAACCCCTACGTCAGTGGTGTCATTAGATGGGATAATCAAAAGCACTACGTCAGTGGTGGCAGTGCGGTACGGATCTTCACGAGAGAGAAAAAAAAAAAAAAAAACATACGAAGAGACAGGTGAATGCCAGTGCAGACCCGTGCAGAGAAAATAAGAATGGCAAAAGCAGAAATCCAACATCTCCCAATTCAAGAAATGAGTGACGAGGCCAAACACCGGAGAATTCTCGAACTGGAGGAGCAAGTGCGGCGCCTACAAGCACGCGCCGACGCCGCTCCGTCGAGAAGGAACTTGGCCGACGCCGACAGTTAAACCGACGCCTCAAACATCGACGAACAGCCGGCCGCTCCGAACCCCGTGGTGACACAGGGAACGCAGCAGGCCCAGCCCCCACCCTGTGCCCTGGTTGTAAAGACGCCTTGAGTCAAAAATTCACTTTTATACCTCGACGGCGCAAATGTAAAAGACCGCGAATGTCTGTCCATAATTCCCGCGACCGACTTCCTGAAATACTTGGGTCTGCGGATGAGAAGTGACGAGTGGTCAAATAGAGAATATTATAAAACTTTGAAGGAACTATTTCTAAGATATTTCTTAGTAAGCCGAAGTGTGACCGGAGCATTGAGTGAAAATGCCCATTACAAGAAGTATAAGTTGCCGGATCCGACCAAGAAGACGGCGATTCGTCGATTTTAATCGAAGAGAAGAAGGAGAACCCTCTCCTTCCTTGCCTTCTGCCATGAAGTTCTCCAGGACCACCTCCTTAAAATAAGCTAAGTACTTGTGATCTGTATCCAGTGAGTAATGGGACAATTAGTAAAAGAAATTGAGGTCGGTGGACGCCGCCATTCTATCTTGTAGTTATGCTTTGACTCAGCCAACCCGCTTATAAGGGGTGTGGCGCTTAATAAGTTGATAAAAGTAGAATTTCTGTACCCATTACTAACATGGATAATTTGTACTAATAGCTATAAGCAGTAATAAACTCCGTTTTTGTTATAATTTGAGTAATGTAAAGAAATTTCGTTGGAAGTGCGTTCCATTTATTTGTATTAATGCTTAGATTGAATTTTAAGAACGCGAATGTATCGATTTTTAATTGAAAAAATTTAATGCACGTGAAATCACTATTACAGTCTATTAATTTCTAAAGCGTAAGAATTACAGTGAGTAATATACTTGAATCTGCTTTTAAGGTTTTACTTAGAACACGTGTGGTTTTCGAGAAAGGAATGCGGAAGTGACCCTTCGATCTCCCAACCTCGTTATTATAAATCTGTAGTTTTAAAGTACGTGTAAAATCATTGTTATATTAATTTCTTAAAGCGTAAGAAATCGGGTGTTAAGATCGCGCCTGTTTTCAAGGTTCTTTCTTTTTTGTTTGTTTTTTTCTCCGGGGGAGTAATGTTTTAGCGAAAGAAAGACATAAATGACAGATCGTTCTTTTTGTGTTGGGATGATGGGGAATTAATATTACGATACGTGTGTGGCATTTTATTTTTGAAGAATAAGAAATTTTGTGATATTGTTTAGAGATGAGTTTTTTTTTATTTTTACGCTATGCAGGCGAAAGTAAGAGTAAATTAGAGGAATTTGTGCTGTCCTAGAATAGGGAAAGTTTTTCAGTGTCACCCAAACGTAGCTTCAAGGGAGTAGAATGTTTGTTTGTTCGTTAGAATGGGACCTAGGACTGGTGAGGAAGTCTGTGACCGCACGGCTCAGCCGAGATTTCACCTTTACTCTTCTTCAGAGAGACCGGGAAAGGAAAACCAACATGTTGTAAATAAAAGGGAATTTTACAGAAAGGGAATGCAAGTTTGAATGTGAGCGCATGTGAGCGAATGAGTATAATGAGTGTAATAGGGGTATAATGGGGGGGTTGCTCTAGGGGGTGAAATCGCGGAAAGCACCGTTAGGAAGCATGATTGGGGAGTCTGCGAGGATCGTTCCCCTGCTCCGCCAGGTCCTTCTGCATGCCATATCAGAGTGTATTTATGGGAGGTGATGCGCTGTTGCAATATCTAGTGAGGGATATGGATGAGAAGGTAATTCTCCACCTGCCCAGATATGGTTGAAATGCCGAGTTTGTTTTATTTTTGTTTTGTCCCCTACTCCGCCATTGAGATTATTATTCGATTTCCGAGAGATTCCAAGATAGATGTTACGTGATAAAGGACGTGAATCTATGAATGATTCTTTATTTTCTTTGCTAGCTGCAGTATATACATTATTTGTCTGAAGAGATATGTTAGATTGATAAAGTAAAACTTTGCGAGTTTTAGCCATGATAATGTTTTATCAAAATTATTTCGGCTTGGTCATAAAGAAAGAGTAAGAGCTGACACGAAATGACAACAAGAATGTTACACAGCTGTATCCCGTATTTGAGAGAGCAGATATAAGTCAAATTCGAGATAGTAAAAGAAGATATATATTATATGTTTGAATTGTTTATGTACAACTCCGTACGAGATTTTGAAGTTTAAGCAAAATGCATCCCTTACTGTTGATAATGAAATATACTTCTTTGTTTTTATTATTGCATACACAGAGATAGACTTTTTATATTCTTAGATACCCGTTTTTGTTATAGTTCTTTTTGTATTGAAGAAATCTTTAAAATCTTACTTAAAGGATTCTGAAAAGATTATCTAGAGATAACCATGGTTAATCCCTAGCATTTTCATGAATTTTAGATTACAATCGGGCTAATTAAAGATAATTGAGATTATTAGAGATTATTTGCTGAGTTTTAAAGTTAAAATTAATGACACTTAAGTCCTTTTTAAGAAGTTGTTAAGAAAAGGATATTTGTACTTTTGTTGATAGTAGTAGGGATACTGTCACATATGATTTTAGTTTTTTTGCTTTAATTTCATCAGTGTGTGTGCTTCGACTTAACCCTCTGATTTATAGCATGAAAAGAGAGAGATTGTCATTATAGACAAGGATGTGTATGCTGTTACAGTAAAGTCCTTATCAAGATTAAACAGAGAGGAATGGATTTATGCTTCGACAGTTCTGCAGTTGTACACTAAGTTCTTTTGCTTTTGTTTTGTTAATGAGGAAATAAGAATAGCCCTCTGACAATAAACGTAAGACTCTATCGATAGTCATTGCTAACGTTTGTTATCGTTCATTTGTTTATTTATTTTATTATTAGAGATACTCTGCGACACTTTTTTATTTTCAGTACAAGTTAAAAGGAAGAGGCCCGTCTCAGCTGACACAGACTGGAGGCCATGACGTATTTCAAGGTCGCTCAGTCTCTCTCTCTCTCTCTCTCTCTCTCTCTCTCTCTCTCTCTCTCTCTCTCTCTCTCTCTCTCTCTCTCTCTCTCTCTCTCTCTCTCTCTCTCTCTCTCTCTCTCTCTCTCTCTCTCTCTCTCTCTCTCTCTCTCTCTCTCTCCTACCTTTCACTCGACGCTGAGCCTGACAGAGGCTCCGTTCAATGCTAAAAGAACGTTGCTGTCTTTGAGTTTTTTTGTGTGTTTTTTTTTAGCGAAGCTAGGCGATAATTGTGCCTACATTTCATTGCAGTCAATAGATTGTTGCATGCTGTTATTGCATAAATACTGATAAGATATCGGTAGTACCGCCATTTGCATAAATGTTTGTGCCACTTATGCTATATATATATACATTGATTATGACAGCAGGAATTTGAATATTAAAGGAGACTGTGTTAGAATAAGCATCACTATGAAATATAAGTATAGAACTCTGTTCTTACTTCTGAATATCAGTCTCCATTGTATATATATTGATATTTTTGATTTAGTATATTTATTTTTATTGTTTATTATTCTTATTTTTAGATCATGATTATTAGTAATGTTACTATGTTGACTGATATTGTTGCTATCTCTCAATGGCCTGTTGCTAATTATTATTTTTGAAATGAAATCAGCAGTAACTTGATGATTTGTATCTTTTATCTGAATTCATACTTGATGTTACTGTAGCTACCGCTAATAAGAATGTTTCTTTAGTGGCTTTTCTCAGCATTTAATGATTGTTCTTTTTGACATTTATAGTAGAGTAATGCTATGTAGCAGTTGCTAAGTCCTAAGTATCTTGGAATAATAATCTAGTTGTGTAGACACATACCTTCCATTACCACCCTATTCCTAGGCAGCCCTGACCTGCAAGTTCTAAAAGTCTTTAGATTTTGTCCGCTCAGACAAGTCCCTAGTGCCCATTGAATAGAGATTGCAATCACTTGCAGTTGCAGGGGAGGCAAAGTATAGCCTCGATTACCAACGTATGGCCATTGTTGGTACCCTGAAGTCATAGGGAACCTTTCTTATAACTGTAGTAGTGACATAGGTTCAAACTTTCATCCCGAGATCTACTTCGAAGGTACGTGCGAGGGCCGTAAAGGAAGAGAATCGCTGTGACGTTGCAGGTCTCCTGCGTGGTGGTCTTAGTCAAGATCGGCCGAGGGCGGGACGAGGAAGCCGGGCTGGAAGGATTAGCGGGATGGGCCCAGTCCTTGTCCTTTTTGTTTTGCCTAACCGAGTAACGGAGATATGGCAACAAACCTGGGTCTGCAGCGAGGACGGCGGGGGAGTGAAAGCGAAAGAATCCCCGAGGGAAACCGTGGAATCGCACCTAGCAAGAATTCATGAGTAAGGGACAGAGAAAACGAAAGTCGTCCTAAGACAGGGAGGACAGTCCTAAAAGAGTAAAAGTTTTAAACTACTTTAAAAAAAAAAAACAGGTAATCTTGATGAAATCCCAGAAACAAGGAGATCCCCATACGTGTCATAACTGTAGTAAAAAGAGAGGAAAAGAAACGCAGAAATATTTTAAAATATTTTAATAATACCTTTAGAAGCCACGTAAATGAGAAAGAAAAATAATCCCTATACATGTCCAAACTTTAGTGAAGAGAGAAAGAAGGGTATTTAAAAAAAAATCCCTTATTAGTTAATTAAAATTACCTCCGTATTAGAACTGAAAAAAATGGGAAAGAAAATGTCCCCACCGTCTTTTGTGCTAAAAAAGGAGACAAAATATTTTTATTTTTATGTTTATTTTTTTTGTTTTGCTAGCTTTAAGATGATTTTAAGCGAAAACTCAGAGTCTCCCTTAAATATAGTGTTGAGTAAGTGCCATTGATAAAGTGTATGATTTGAACTAAGATTAATAAGTTATTTTCTGCTTAAATAGTATTAGTGTTTTGTTTTAGCATTATTATTATTTGAATTATGATTTAATCTTTAGATTCATTAAGTTTTTATGTTAAGTGGTCTCTGAATAGTAATTGCATATAAAGACGATAAATATCTTGACTTTACACACAGTCAAACATGTTTTGTTTCAGGAGTAGTTTTTAAGGCTTAATTTTAAGACAAATCAATGCCCCTAATAATGATAGGAAATAGAATTTATGAAGGTAAGGTCTCTTATAGAAATTACTGTTGATGTTATAGTCTATTGCATTTTACATGTTTATACATGCTAATACTCTACGTAATTGTTTGCTAATGTTCTAAATGAGTCGTAATCCTACTGTAATTAACTCAATTTTGTCTTTTAAAGAAACGAGAGAAGTAGATGAATTAATGTTTTGATTTAAACTGACTTTTTGATCTTAATTAATGTTTAATATTAGTTTCACACTGGAATTATGTTGTTTAAATATAAGAATATGTTTGTATTTCAGATTTCCAACAAGGAAATAGACCCTGCATGCTCTAGTTGTCTGTAAAGGTACTCTCTATATGTTATGTTTGTGTAATTTGTATAGGAATTCTTAGAAAATAGCTTAAATAATTCGGCCCCATTTCTATTGTAAACTAATGTTAGCTAGGATATGTCCAAGAGCTCCCGGAAAATTAGCCCATGCTTCGACTGAAATAAGAGATATTTCAGTTTTGGTTGGGAGGGATGTCGTATGACTTCCGTCATGCTGAAGCCAGTCCGTCATGCTGAAGTCAGAATCTGAAACTTGTAACACATCTTGAGGGGTAACGGTTAGTCGAGGCCACGGATATTCTATTACATGCCCTCACTTTTATTGAGTTTTGGGTGCCGCCCATGTGTTCCCTTGGGATCACCAAGATTTGTGGCTAGGCGCCTGGAACTAACCGCTGGCGCCATGCACCCCCCCCAAGAGGCCTACAGGATAAGGGACCCTCGGTCCTCGAAAACACCACAAGTCGTGAAGAGAAACATGTGAGGCTAGAAGTAAAGGGTGAAATAGAATACTCTCCCAATTGTTTTCTGCGGTGCGGCCGGTGTTTGTAGAGGGCGTCAAGGAGATATGTGACCGGACCCCTGAGGCTTGGCATCCGACATGGAGTACCTGAGGAGGGTGGGAAAGGCCAAGGAGTTAGCCCTTTCCTAAACCGCACGAAACATCAACTTATGTTTCGTACGCAGGTACACGCCCAGGAGAGATGCCCAATAACTCCTCCTCGGAAGTAGGCGGGATTCCACTTTGAACCTGGCGCTGATTAGCTGGACTAGATCTGACTGATTTCATTGGAGAATTGGATGTTAAGCCACGCCCTGCCCCTGGGGGTATTTCAAGAGCCACCCGGGGCAGAGACAGTTAGTTAGAACTTTGCCAGGGGCACGAATAGATCATAGATTGTGATAGTCATAGGGTGGGGGCATTGAGGCGTCGGATGTGTTGTACTCTAGAATAAATATAAGCAAAGGATTCACTGCGTGTCCATTCTTACCTTGTAACCACGCTACCATAATTATAAATATATATACGTAGGAGGAAAAGCCCTACGTCAGTGGTGACGCTCGGTGGGATAATAATAAAACCCCTACGTCAGTGGTGTCATTAGATGGGATAATCAAAGGCACTACGTCAAATCAGTCAATATACAGGAGCCATAATCCCCTTATAAGGGGGTGGCTGAGTCAATGTAAAATACCTTGACTCATTGCGGGAAGAAAATACAGAGGAGGAGATTCCCAATCCCCTCTCTCCGCCCCATTTAGTCGACTTATACGACAAGAATGGGAACATGGAGGAAGTACTCCTCCCCCTCCTCCCTCAATTGTTAATCTTTATAAATATTTATTTTATACGCATATTTACTTATAATCTAATTTATTTATTTATATATAATTTTATGCATATATTTATATAGATTTTTGCCTGATTATTCTATGATATCTGCTTGATGACGTCTGTGAACTAACTTGTGTAAAAAGAGATAAATATATTCTCTTCTTCATTGTCTCCTTGCTTTCTTAAAACATCCACTACCTAGTTTTAATAATCATTTGTAATCCGCTAATTTTTGTTAAGCATAAGTCTCTATTTATATATGCTAAGCCCGTTATCTCCGAGTATCAGAATCCAAGCTTCTTAGTGTTCTGGGTGAAAATTTCCTACCAGAATCTCCCTCTGTGCCCCAACTCTTCACATAAGGCATATATGGAGGGATTCCCAATCCATAGTTCCGGTCAGTTTTTAAAGAAGGAATAATATGAAGATATATATATATATATATATATATATATATATATATATATATATATATATATATATATATATATATATATATATATATATATATATATATATATATGTAGAACACTTACTATTTTGCACTATCTCTTTATAAGAGAACATAATTTTATTTTATCGATTGTTACCACGTGATGTCAGGTAAACATAAATACGACGAAAAATTATATTCACCTTGAGTTAATTATATATGGCTCAGCATATCATAAAAAACGTCATTATGATATGTCAACTTTTCTGTCAGTTTCCAGGAACGTTATCATCTTTTTTTATTTCATCATGCAAAAATTCCAGTAACGTTATTATTGGTAGTGTGGTCATGTCTTGCTCTTGTACTGTGCACAGAAAGGTCAAGAGTCATAACTATGCTTAATGTTAGTATAATGAGAAAATGGAATGTTCAGCATTATAGCAACATAGATACCGTCAAGAATGTGGACATTTTAAATGTTAATATTTACTCTGTGCATTCTATATTAGACACCTACACAAGCATATTATATTGCGATTAGAACTCTATTAAATTTAGTGAAGTATTATCGAATATTTGCATTCGCTTTTGTAAACAAAACTACATTTTATTCTATGCAATCCTTACTTTTTTCCACTTGAGATGTCCCCATCATCTAGCTCTTCTCACCCACCTTCTGCCACATCTTCTGTGAATCTCCTTCTCCTTCCATACACTTCATGTCAATCTAGAAAGTGTCTTAAAAAATTCCTTCAATTTCTCCTTCTCACCAAGTCATACACAAACTACTTTTCTCTTTACCTCATAAAAGTAGAATTCGCCACCTTTATCTCAGAGTCTAACACACCTCTCTCCTTCCTACCTCACAGAACTATAATTTCTTCGTCTTTGTCTTATTTCCCAATTCTCTATTTGTTACCTTTAAAAAAAAAAGTAGTTCCTCTCCTTTTATATCTTATTTCAAGCTTTTTTTTACACCTTCCTTATTTCACAGGACTAGAAGTTCTCTTTCTCTTATCTCAGTGTCCATTTCCTTTCCCCCTTCTGACAATACCTGAAGTTCTCCCCTTCCTATCTCAAAGTCCAAGACTTCCTGGCCTTTGAAACCTAGAAGTTCTCTCGTCTAACATCCCTCTAGCATTCCATACCTCACAGAACTAAAGTTCCCCCCCCCCTCTTATCCGAAGAACCTCTCGTCTTTATGTGAAAGTCAAACTCCGCTCCTAATACCTCAGGAACTAGACATTATCCCCGTCTTATTTCAAAGTCCAAGACTTCTCTCATCTTCCTTACCTCTCAAAAAAAGAAAAAAGTTCTCCCCTTCTTATTTTAAAGTCAAACACTGTCCTTGACTTCCTTACCTCAAAAGACAAGGATTTCTCATCTTCTTTTTTTTTTCTCTCATATTCAGACACTTTTCCTCATTCCTCGAAAGAGTAGAAATTCTCCTCTCTCAAACTCCTCTCCCCCATTCCTTACCTCACAAAACTAGACTTTCTTCCTCTTTATCACAGTCAAGAACCCCTTATTCTTCTCCTTAGCTCAGAAAGTTATTGTTTTTTTTAAGGTATTCCTTGCTCTCTGGCTCTCAGCCAATCAAAACTAAAATGCTCACAGGTGAGAGGAGGAGGAAATGACTGTGGGGGGGGGGATTATCGTGGTGTTGGAACATTCGTCTTATGATGTCTGTTAACCCCATTATAACGGTTTAATAGTTAAGTAAGCTAAGAGAAAGTGCTAACACACGACATTAATTTAAAAAAAAAAGGCACCTCATATTTGTCTCAATTATTAGAAACCGCTTCATGGGTTGGGCTGTAGATATATGATAATTATATATACTAAAACTATTTATTCTTCTTCTCTTTCTTCTTCATTTGACTATAGATTTTATATATATATATATATATATATATATATATATATATATATATATATATATATATATATATATATATATATATATATATATATATATATATATATAGCATACCTTCACTTAAAGCATTTTTATAGAGTAAACTTCATTGAAATACAAAATATTTATAAATTAATTACTACTTCTACTACCACTCCTACTACTATTTTATTGGTTTTTTTTTTCTATCATGTTTTTACCCTTTCTGTTTACTTAATTTCTTTCCTTCTCTATATTATTTTTTTTCTTATACTGTATATCGCCAGAAATGTGTTATAATAAAAATTATGATGATAATAATAATAATAATAATAATAATAATAATAATAATAATAATAATAATAATTAATAATAATAATGAAGCTGATTTAGCAACTGTAGTCACTCTCATTGTGTACATGTGTAAAAAATAGACTATAATTTATGCATTACCGAACAAACAATTACGAATGAGCAATCCATATTCCTTTGGAGATGTTCATAATAGAACGTCTGAATTAATGTGTGTATATTGATTTAAGTATGGAGGAGGGGTAGGCAATGGGTGCGGGCCCCTCCTCAACTTCTGTAGCCACCATCACTTCTACCCTCTTTGAGGTAGCTTTTCTATATTTTTTTTCCTTTATATCCATATACGTTGAAGTCCAATTTTATACGGTTAGACGTAGATCACTTATATATATATATATATATATATATATATATATATATATATATATATATATATATATATATATATATATATATATATGCACGATCTCCTTAGAATAAGATTTCGTGACTGTAACGAGTGACAGTATAATGCTATTTCATTTTTTAATCTGTGTGTATCATCCTCTGCAATTCGTCTTTGAACGCATCGTTGCAGAGGTTATCTCGTAATAAATTCTTCTTGCAAAATGTTTTAAAGTGATACAAGCACAGAAAAAGTGGAAAGCAACGATTTCCAAAAATCAGGAATCAACGAATTTATATATTTTATTTTACCTTAAAGGTTTGAGACTATCATTCCTCTTTTGGAAATAATTTAATAGGATTTTTAGCTTTTTTTTAAAGATTGGAAAAGTGAAGGAGGAATTTTATACAAAAAAAAAAAAAAAAAAAGGCAAGCAAGCAAGCAAGCTGCAGGAGGTATTTAATAAGTAAAAATTCAACTATTTTCTGATGATGTTTTTAAACTTATATACTTTCTTGTTGTCGTTGTATTTGCATAGTTTTGTTTTACTTAACTGGGATATCTAGAAACTCAAAGCTTTAATTGTTATTGATGTGATGTGTTTGTAATTTTTTATATCTCTATTGTCTGTTGTCTTCATATACATCACATGGTCAATTTTGTGACTTCTTCTCCTTTCACTTTTAATTTCTTTCAAATTGTCGCTAAATTTCAAATATCTGAAACTACGAAAATGGTGTCATCAAGTGGCAGTTTTACCTTTAACAAAGTTTACTTTAAAGACTATTTACATACAGGAATTAGAATTCGAAAACTGAAGTTTGTCCTATTATCTGTACCGCATCTTAACTAGCAAAACTAGCGTGACTGGAATTACATTTTAAAATCTCATGATGGCTGTTATTAGAGAATTATTGCATCATTGGATGAGAATTGAGAAAACCAAAGGTCTTCCCATTAAAAACAAAAATAAACTCCAGCTACATTCATTTCAACAGTCTCAAATCGCAGATTGGAATTCAGATGAATGACATTTTTATACCTTAGTAAAGATTGACATCAAAGATATATTGCGTCAATGGAATACAATGCGAGAACCGATATTATTTTTAGGTTTATCAAAGTGAAGAACCTGTCACTTTTTTTTCATCCATCCCAAACCACTGAGTTCAAAAAAATGCAATTTTAATTGAGAGCAGGGTTTTTTTTTATCAAAGATATTTATATCAGAGAATTACATTGCCAAGCTTCAAGATCATATACGTATGCCTGCACACACACACACACATACATTACAGTGGTCTCAAAAGTTTCTATGCAGTAATGTCTATAGATATTACTGCACAATAACCTATGTATTATTCCAATGTCTGCTTTAGGAAAAACTGCAGGGCACAGTGACATTTGTGAGAAAAAAAATACTTCTCGGTAATTATTGGATTGCTCTGTGTTTATATATATATATATATATATATATATATATATATATATATATATATATATATATATATATATATATATATATATATATATATAGCTAAATAGATAGATAGATAGACGGTCTTCTAACTTCCATTCCTATATTAAGTTATAACAAACCTTTTTTAAACGGAGAAAAAAATCATTTTTCTTCCAATCTTTTACGAGCAGATAGCAAAGCTGTAAGAGAATGAAATTTTATCGAACTCTTGGAAAGGTTATGCTAAAAGTATTATTACCTCTGAAGATTAAAATCTCCTGATATGAAAATGATGATGATAGGCTCTCGTGAGGTCTGCAAGTATCGGATTAGTGTCGGACTGAATTTGTTTTTCTCATTTATCTCTCTCTCTCTCTCTCTCTCTCTCTCTCTCTCTCTCTCTCTATATATATATATATATATATATATATATATATATATATATATATATATATATATATATATATACAGTATATATTTATATATATATTTTTTTTTTCAGTCAATATGACCTGTGTTTGGAATGGAGGGTCATAGAAATTATGTATCTTTATTCACAATATATTTATAATTGGGAAGGTACACTGTTCATGTGGTTTCCTGTCGCCAAGTCATACAGATGTGTGTAGGTGAAATAAGATATTCAAAATAATACTAGTTTTTGGTAAAAATATGTTTATGAGGGAGAAATTGGTTAGTGTTACTCTCTCTTTCTTTATGTATATGTATTTATGGATGGATCGATGGAAGGACAGATATATGTATATATGCGTATATGAGTGTATGTACGTATATATATATATATATATATATATATATATATATATATATATATATATATATATATATATATATATATATATATATATATATATATATATATATATATATATATATATATATATCCATGGTAATGAATTACTCTAATTCTTGGTATGGAGAGACTTTCTTCACTCTGATAAACGTCTTAAAACCCTACATTGCCACAAATAACCAAAGCATTGTATCTGAAAAGGTTAAAGAATATTGAGAGATTCTTCTGTTAGTAGATTTATCAATAGTACATCAGTAGTTTTGTGGCTTCTGTCTAAGAGGTCTCGAGTTCGATTCCCTGATCAATTAGTGTATGAGAACAACATGGTAGTGGTATCCCTCGTAGTTCAAAATAATTCCCGTTCCGAATCTCACATCAAAAAGAAAAATATTTGGTATAATTTTTTACTAACTGAATTTGTAAATCTAATTGTACCACTTGCCGATAAAAAGGAGAAAAATGTGGAGTTTCGCATGAGGTAACCCCTGTCAACGCAGCAGGCTCATTGAAAATGCACCATTAGATGTGTGAGATCAGTAGTAGAACACTATCTTGATAAACTTAAGGCTTGATGAGTACAAAAATGCCTGCATTGTGGCTGTCATATATAGGATGTAATCAATGAAAATGTAAATATATTAAGAATGTGTAAGTGCATATATAATTATATAAAGAAAGATAAATAAATAAGTATATGAATAAATAAATAAATGCATAATAAAATAAGTAAATTACTACATAAATATATAAGATATAGATATATTGACTGTTTAAGTTCTGCAAATCCAGTATGATGAACCGAAAATCGTGAATTTACGTTAATCTCTGCTATTCATGCCGTATCTCGAATTTGCCATTGGCGTGAATTGGCAATTTGAAATTGGAATTCGTAATAGTCATGTGCTGAAAATAGGTTTGAATTCGTATAATATCAAAATATTTTGTTATGTAGTCATCAGGAATATGTAATCTATTTGACATTATCATTAATATAATGCTCATATGTTGCGGTGCTTGTGGCGTGGGAACAGTGTAAACTTTTTTTCTTTTTCAAACAAGATACAGTTTTATCCTCGAATTCTCGCAGTTTTTGGTCTAAAACTCTATTTACATCGTCGTTCATTAGCGTGAAAATTCTTTTTCTTTTTTGTTATCTTGCTCTTTTTTCTCTTTCTCTCTTTTATGTCATCTTAATGTTGCTATAAAGACATAATTTTTTCCTGCATTCTTTATTTGGGTCATATTATTATATTCTTTTTTGTAGGTCATTCGCGTATTTGTGCTTAGTTGTGTGGAATATCATTCTTCTTTGCTGTTTAAGTTATCTTTTCCATAATATTTATTTTCTCTCGTGCTTTTAATTCCTTTTGGTGCAGTTGTTGACCCTCATTATCATTTTTCCTTCTTGTATTATACCACCTAGAGTCAGCGTAGTTACGCATATTCAAAAAACCTCTTTTGATCATACTACAGCCGCTGGGGGAGCAAGTTAACTCAGCACTGCGCATGTTTCTTGCTTGGATCATTGAAAAGGGTTGATTCCATCAAGGTCATCAGGCAATCTAACCTTTAGACAGATCCACTTGAAGGTGCAAAAGGCTAGTGTGATACATAGACCTTATAGGATATTGGGAAAGGAGCTATTAAATGTAGCCTTATATCAGTGCATTAGATGCTGTCCATAAGGTATCGTCCTTCATTATCACCTTGTGCATCAACAGTTTACATGAATAAATAAAGGATGCAAAGGAATGAGAACATAAAATATGCCCTTGACGTACACCAGCAGTTACTTCGAACCATTGTGCCGTGACTCAATTCTCCTGAAGCATATTGACACTTTATTACACAATTTCAGCTACTCTTAGCCTATCTTGATATATCATGACTTTGTAGTGTCTCCGGCTGCTCCGTTCAAAATCTTTCAAATAATTTCACTTAAAAAAATGTTTTACCACCCCCACAAGAAGAGAATCGAGCCCTATAGCTTTGTATTTAAAGGGAGTTGTCATGCCCTACGGGATCATAGCCATCGCTCAATAATTATGACCTCTTCCATTAATTTAAAAGGTTCAGGTCTCGATTCGATACCTTTTGGAGGTGGCTTGATGTAATAACATATATGCAACATGTAATATTAATTAAATAAATAATTTGTTTTGACACTTTTCATTCTTGTACTCCCCTGACTACATTCTCTGCTCTATATTTGTTACTCTTGTTCTTAGTATGAGGCCATTTCTCTCCTGAAAGTGATATCAAGGAGAATCCTTATCTGCTGTCACATTCATCGCTATGTTTATTATTCTTTTGGATCCAGACCATTTGTATCTATGAGGCAGAAGAATTTTGATGTCATTCTTATATTCTCTCAGCTGTTTTATATCTTTGCATCAGTTTTGTAGGAAATATGTGGCATTTCGATACTGAAAGTATCTTCTCACTTCATCC
>JAXCGZ010002266.1:32500-37500 GCA_037179515.1 Halocaridina rubra | reverse complement strand
ATTCAGCATTGAACCCGTTGATGTTTGATTTTAATTAACGCTACTGCTTAAGTAATAATGTATTTATATATTTATTTATTTGTTTATTTATTCTTATTTTCTGGGCTTTCAATTTCATCAAATAATTTTATTGATGCTACAAAAAATAACAAAATAAAAAAAATTATATATATATATATATATATATATATATATATATATATATATATATATATATATATATATATATATATATATATATATATATATATATATAAACTGCAGATTGTGATTGATTTCTCTATGCGTGTGATATTTGAAAATATTTAGAACAATTAAGGAAGATGAAGAAGAAGAAGAAGAAGAACAACTCATCTGTATCTCAATGTTTGGCCGTTATCCAGGATGTCCCGAGATCATCTCCGCTATGCCTCTTGCAGTGTCTTTTCACCAGAACCACATGTTGATAAAGAATTGGCGATTAGTGGTGAACTTCGTGCGATAGAACCTATCGACTCAACAGGCCCAGTGAGTACACCATTAGACCTATAAGGTCAATACTGAAACAGTCTCCTCTCGAGACTGATGAAATAAAATATTGAAAGATATCGAGAAAAGAGGAAAGAAGATAAGGTATATATTGTAAATTAAAAAAAAAAGGAGAAAGCAAAGAACGCATATAAATTTAAATGAAAAAGCAAGAGAAAAAAAGAAGAAAATGCAAAGAAAGAGAGAGAGAGAGAGAGAGAGAGAGAGAGAGAGAGAGAGAGAGAGAGAGAGAGAGAGAGAGAGAGAGAGAGAGAGAGAGAGAGGAGAATAAATAGTGACCTAAATTAATTATGTTTAAGCAAGGCAAAAGTCCATGACAGAAAGCGATTCCTTTCCAAAGAAATGTCGATATAACTTTGCGATTTATGAAGTATTTAAGAATTTTTAATAACTGTTCCAAAGCTTATATATCAAAGTATATATATATATATATATATATATATATATATATATATATATATATATATATATATATATATATATATATATATATATATATATATATATATATATATATATATATATATATATATATATATATATATATATATATATATATATATATATATATATATATATATATATATATATATATATATATATATATATATATATATATATAGAACCTAATGTTGAACCTGAATGGATGGGAAATGTTTGAATTATACACTCTTCAGAGGAGAAAGCTGAAGCAAGGCTCCTTAGAACTTTTGTGTAATATATATATATATATATATAATATATATATATATATATATATATATATATATATATATATATATATATATATATTAAGGTTTGACTTTTAATGCCGAGTCTTGAATAGTATCCGTGGAGTATCTTTAGTGATTATCCAAACACATGCCCGCTCGCAATCGGATATGCAAGCAAGGAAAAAGATATGCGTTGGAACAAGGAATATGATGAGTTTAGTAAATATGTTAAAATACCTGAGAAATGATAATTGATGAAAAGTTTAGTGAAGTATGTAAAGTCCGGAAATATGAAAATCATAAAATTCCCGTAAAATACTTAAACAAACGGGTATAAGTAGAAAAATTACTAGTTTGCTAGAATACATAAACGCTGAAAAGAGTTGAGCAATTACGGGCTGGAATTCCTGGGAATATATAAATATTATTATTTCTGTTTTTCGCACTGAAGATAAATGAATCCCGGAAATGCCTATTCCATTGGCATTTGGAATATGATTCCTAATTTGCATTATTTCTCCATTTTAATTTTTTCACTTTCATGTGTTTGTGTGTGTGTGTGTGTAAACTAAGCAAAAGGTGAATGGCATCTGCCTCTATAGCTTGGTGGATCTATCTCCTGGCACATACATAAACGGTTCCGAGTTCAACTCCCCAAAAGTTACTCGTTCAACTTTTATTATTAGAAGCAACTTTGATATTAGAAGGAGAGGGTAGTGTTATCTATCGGTTGGAAATTCTCTCTCTCTCTCTCTCTCTCTCTCTCTTTCTCTCTCTCTCTCTCTCTCTCTCTCTCTCCTCTCTCTCTCTCTCTCTCTCTCTCGTTGTATCCAACATTTCGTCTTCCATCAGACGGTTTATGACCTTCATGTAGCTTTCTTGGCTGGATAATGCATTCGGGTTCCCACTCCTTATCTACCTTGATCAGTTAGTAAAATATTAGATATGCCGCGTCTTTGATGGAACAGTATTTTCATGACACGAATTTAGATATAGAGCATTGTCTTTGAAAACAACCAAATATATCCTTTTAATTTTATAAACATGACAGGAATTCAGAAATCCTTTAACTTATCTTGGGGGGAGCCATATTATTCAAATATATAAAGCTGCATCTAAGAAAATGGGAATATTTTTCTTCGTCCTCAATATTCCTCTTCACAGTTACTAAAAATCTATATAGAACTAAGCCGTCCTTGCTTAGAATATTTATCTTACCTCTGGGGGGCTTCATCTTACACTTATCCCCTTCAGATGATTGAGTCTAAAACTATGAGACTTATGAGCACCCCTCTTTTAATTCTAATCTTAATTAGAATGTATCGTCTCTTTCTCATTGCTATCGATACTACTTCCGTTCCTGCTCTGATGAGTTGGTGAGTTTCATTCCTCCCCCGCTGGCGAGGCCGAGTAGCACACGCTAAGTGGCCTCGTCACACACGTACTGTGTGGAGATGTTTAGCTAGGAGATTGGTTGGTTAGTGCTTGCTTCTTTTCGTCCACCTTTAGACTCTATACTTTGTTCCTTCATTTATCTTCCCTAACTATTAGGACCTTTCTTGCTTTAAAAACCGGAACAAACGTCATCTCCAGCCTAATCCTGTCATATTTTTAGGTGTTTCCCTTCGTCTCTTCTTTCATCCTGTTCTTTGCTTATTGCTTATCATTCTCTTATCTCTGCCGTATCCTTAAGATGCTGCTTTTTCTTTTTTCTTTTTCAATCTTTTCTTGGTGCCCCAGCCTGATGAGGGTAATATTCTTTGCCCGCATCAGTGCCACACTCACAAAAGGAAGATAATGCGCAGGTCTGGTTCCTTCTGCCGTTGGTCTATCTATGCACAAGGGACGTAATCCCCGCATGTAAGGGGGTGACCTAGTCAAAAGACACGCCCATACACCTTTGCTTCACTCAATCCAAACACATCCATCCTCCTATATTTCTTCTTACAAATATGCTACCCATCTCTTCCCTTTTATTCTCATTCGTTCCACAACACTCATTCAGAGAGCCAGTGAGTAGAAAAAATCATACCAAATACCTTTCATATGCCTTGACAGTTTGCAGAGGGAAAATACGAAGGGATGATTTCCAGTCACCTCAGTCCGCTCCCAGGGTAACTCTACCTAAGTAAAAATTAAAAGAGAATATTAGTATAAGCCAAGATATATCTCACCCATCGTGTAACTGATTTGTGAATATTCATAATATTTTATTCAGAAGTTCATCCATCAACATCTAGTGTCTTGCACAGTGAGAAAATTAATAAGTTTGTTTATCATCACCCTGGCTACCGGAGGGAGGGAGGGGCTAGAATACCTCCTCATTGTTCCCTTGCGTGTCGTAAAGTCTACTAAATAGGGCAGAGCAAGTGGACTGGGAATCCCCTCCTTTGTATTTTTCTCCCTCAAAGAGGCAGGTTTTGCTTAGACTCAGCCAAGCCCATATGAAAGGGATTATGGCATATATATATATGTGTGTGTGTGTGTGTGTGTGTGTGTGTGTGTGTGTGTGTGTGTGTGTGTGTGTGTGTGTGTGTGTGTGTGTGTGTGTATTCGATGCATAGTCTTTCTTCAAGCCCTACATATATTTAGCAGTTTCTCCGATGCCTTTCATGGATATATATATATATATATATATATATATATATATATATATATATATATATATATATATATATATATATATATATATATATACAGATTTTCATGATATCTTATTTTTATAAAGAGCTGAACTGTACATATCCCAGTTTTGACTCGATTGATAGCATGTGTCAAATCAGCAACATCATGGAACAGAATATTAGATACAAGAAGTCAATGGTGGTACAGTATCTACTAAAGGTCAGGCTTCAGCAATGTCAGCTCTCGTGTACAAAAAAAGAAAAAGAAAAAAGTCTTTTAATAAATAACGTATTAATGTTTTTTTTTTTACTGTATGTGTTTTTTTTTATTACATATGTATTATGTATATTTACCTAGCTGCTTATCTTACTTTCTTGTTTTTTGAGAGTTATAGAAAGAGAAAATGATAGAGAGAAAGAGAGAGTTAGAGAGAGAAAGGAAGAGAATGAGTACCTCACTTGTCATAATAAATTAAATATATATATTTCCTCATTCATAAGGAGTTGAAATTTTGTGCAGCACTAAGTAATATATATATATATATATATATATATATATATATATATATATATATATATATATATATATATATATATATATATATATATATATATATATATATATATATATATATATATATATATATAATCATGTCTGTCTATGATCCATAAATAATATATTTACGTTATTCCACCTCCCACCGTACCAAAAAAAAAAATATATATATATTATATATTTAGTTATTTGAAATCCGGTGACATTATATCCATTTCATATAACCTTTAGAATAAGAGTTTTATGTTAATGAAATGCCTATTATCAGCTTGCATTACACGAGGAACAACTCTGCTGAAATATTTTAGATTTCAATTTACATAATGCATTTTTTTTATTCCCACCCACATGCACGTGTTCACACACACACAGATATATTTGTATTTCTTTGTGTGTGTGTGTGTGTTTGCATCAGAGGTCGAGCTAGTTAAATTCAAGTTCTTCACAATTTATCCCTCACTCTCTAATATTGCTTACTCATTGAAAATGTTGAGTTGACAGATGCTACTGTTGAATGAGTAATGTCGCTCCCTCTCCTTATTATCATATGAATATAAATTAGGATGATAAGAAAATATT
>JAXCGZ010002266.1:0-27500 GCA_037179515.1 Halocaridina rubra | reverse complement strand
ATGGGCGAAATGGGATGAATTGTCTCTCTTTGCATTGGATGAATGTTAGTAGGGGTGCGATTGGGTGAGTTGACTCTCTGGTGAATGAATGTTTGCTCCAAGATGGACGAGATTTGTTGAGCTGGCATTCTTCTGAAAGGGTGTGTGCTTTAAGATGGGTGAAATAGAATGAGTTAGCATTCTCGTGAATGGCTGTGTGCTTTTAGCATAAACAAAGACACCAATATGCTTGTAGGATAAGTTTAGAATCGTATAACTATTTTTGCATACAACATTTTAACCTTAAGCTTAAAAGAACGCAAATATATTTATACAGTATGAATAAACCCACAAACACATATTTTCAAATTACAACCTCGACTCCACTAAAACACAAACGAGACTAAAAAAAAAACTATATATAATTCAATATACATTTTCACCTCCCAAATAATAATTAAACAAGATTGCAAATTGTATTGGCTAATAATCTACCTAAAAATTAGTTCTTATCGTCATTTAAGCATAAACAAAGTACTTTACTTTATATGCAAAAATAGACACATGAAACAAATTTCAGATCACGCGCTCACCAACCAGATACTCATAAGCAAGGCTAGAAATACTTGTATAGAAATCAAATGGTCCCTTGAATAAGCCTAACAGATAAGTGTAAAGCTAATGGAGTGTTTTTGGGAGCATTTAACAAACAACAACAAACTTTATTTCCATTTCAATACAATGGGTATTCGTCAGCAAGGGCAAGCCCCAACCCCCCACTGTGGTGTCCAACCACAGCAGTTCCTGCCAGTAAACAGCTTAAACTCTCGGTCTTGGACGGGAACTTTCCACGAATCCCTCGTTGGAGTCGTCAATGAATGGAGAGCACCGAGAAAGGTCTCTGTGAAAGGGGACGTTTGTCAGAGGAAAGTAAACCGTGATCTGGGACAGTTATGAAGACAAGGGGCACTTAATATAGAAAAGAGGCAATAGCAGAGTTACTGTGGAAAACTAGATGAATAAATAACACGTGGAGGTGATAAAAAAAAATCGACATGTTGGGAAAGAGACATACATACATGCATACATAAACATATATATATATATATATATATATATATATATATATATATATATATATATATATATATATATATATATATATATATATATATATATATATATATATATATATATATATGTGTGTGTGTATATATATATATATATATATATATATATATATATATATATATATATATATATATATATATATATATATATATATATATATATATATATTGAATTTTATATTTCTATCATTTTATCTCTAACCAGAGCTCTACTTCAACCATCTATTCGTATCTCATTTAATTCGTTCCTTTTTGCATTGACACTAAATGAATTTGAAGGACTTTCAGTAGGTTTCCAGCTGGGAATTGGCATAGGGTGACCGTACAATATTCCATTTATTAAAATCTCAAGTCCTTTGATTGAGAAATTCATTGATATTCTCTGCATAATAGAGTATTATATGAGGTATTTCCAATTTCATTTTAAGTTTTCTGTGTTCTCAGGTGCACTGTATGGGATTAATACCCCATAGGTGGTATTAGTAGATATATGTTATCTTTTTAGCTGCTGTAAAGCCTGAATAATTTTAGATTTAATTGTTTGTGTGCTTGAAACTCATAGATGCCACTGATCAGGTTTTAAACTTGCTATAGGCTGTTATGATTATTATTATTACTATTATTATTAATTATTATTATTATTATTATTATTATTATTATTATTATTATTATTATTATTATTATTATTATTATAGTAATATTTAATTAGTAAAAGACGAAAGCCGTAGGCCATAAAGAAGCTGCCAGAATGTTGTCTTCAGTAAATTAATATCATAGAATTAGCATTCTCTTTAGTACGTGGGTTTTTTTATCTTAACTACATCCTCGCTTAGCGAATCCCAATCATCAACTACTCTTACATTAAAAAAGTGCTTCCTTTACATCCTTCAAAGAAGTGTTCTTACGAAGCTTCAAACTATGACCTCTAGTTCTAGAGGTCATATCAAAACATCGATCCCTATCCACTCTGTCAAAACTATGAAGGAATTTAAAAACCTTCACCATATCCCCCTCATTCTTCTAGCTTCGAGAGATAGTAAGTCTAATTCCTTCAGCCTCTCCTCACAAGTGAGATTGCAAATTCCTGTCACCAGCATCGTGGCATGTCTTTGAACTTTTTTCAGCTTATGTGCTTTTTCAAGTGTGGACTACAAAAGGTACTGCATATTCAAGTTTTGCCTTACTTAAGCTGTATAAATATTTCTGAACATTTCCTTGTCCGTTTGTCTGAAGACTGCCCTTACATTTGCTAAGAAAACATATGCTGCCCTTACTATGTAGATTACATGCATTTCCAGAGACAAATCTGCCAGAATGTTTACTCCTAGATCTCTCGCATTCTCCGTCTTTTGAAGTTCTGCTCCTGCTGTTGAGTATCTAAACTTGGACTTTCTTGCACTTGTGCCCATTCTCATTACCTTACATTTTGAAGTAATGAATTTCATTAGCCACTTTCTGACCACTCATGCAGACTATTGAGGTCTTCATGAAGTTTTCTAGCATTGTTCTCGTCTCTTACTTTTTTCACAATCTTTGCATCATCAGCAAACATATTCAAGAATGAATTTATAGACTCTGGTAGGTCATTTACGCATGCATGGAACATAACGCTATAGAACCCACTACTAACCCTTCTCCATTCAGACACTGAGTGTTTTACTTTAACTCTCTTTGCCCTCCCTTCTAAGCAAACTTTAATCCATTCCAAGACATATTTCCACCTATTTTCGCCATTACTTGCAGCTTCTTAATAAGTCTCCCGTGTGGGATCGTAGCCAGTACCTTCTGAAAAACTAGGAATATACAATCTACCCAGCCATCTCTTTCCTGTAAGATGCAACTTACTTCATCATAAAATTATATTAAGTTTGTTACTGTTGATCTGCCTTCTTTGAAGCCATGTTGTCCCACTGACAAAAAGTTGAAAGATTCCAAGTGAAGAGAGATGTGCTTTCTTTGTAGTTTCTCCATAAATTTGCAATCTATGCTGGTCAGGGAAACAGGCCTATAGCTTAGAGCTATATATCTCCTTCCCTCTTTGAAGATAGGTAGCAAGTTCGCTTGTTTCCGGCATATTGAAATCTCAGATTCCGTCGAATTTTCAAATATCATCAGGACCTGTAGCTTTATGGACATCTAACTCCATCAGCGTTTTGCATACCTCTGTAACTGAAAAGATGTTCTCTAATACTGGCCCATGGACTCCTATCTCTGCAATCTGAGATGTGGGGTATTTTATGATGTAAATACTGACTGAAACTCCTTGTTCAATTCTTCGCAAATCTCTTCATCCATCTCAGCGATGCTTCCATCTGCTCTTTAACTTTAAAACCTGTTCTCTGACCTTCAGTTTTCCTCTAATAAGGCTGTGGAATAGCTTGGGATTTTCTCTCTGCCTCTCTTCTTTTTATTTAGGTAATTGTTTCATGCTCTTTTATAAGTCTGGCAGGCATTTATGCTTTTTCTCCTCCTATGCCTTTTCTAGCATTTGTCTCTCGACTACTTTGCTCTCTTCTTCTCATTATTGACCTTTTCTCTCTGGCATGATTAATTCCTAATTTCGTGGAAGGTATGCAACAATTGACTATCTTTCCAGATTCCTCATCCACCCTCTCCAAGCTCGCCTCAACATGCCCGTTACAATCCCTTAAATTGTCTCTTCCTTTCCCTCTACCGCTTTGCTTGAAACTAGTTTAGTAACTCTGACAATCAAAAGACTATCTTTCTAGCTGGCTTAATGGCTTGTTGAAGACTGGTAAATTGGTCATTAGAGATTCTCTCTCTCTCTCTCTCTCTCTCTCTCTCTCTCCTCTCTCTCCTCTCTCTCTCTCTCTCTCTCTCTCTCTCCTCTCTCTCTCTCTCTCTCTCTCTCTCTCTCTCTCTCTCTCTCTCTCTCTCTCTCTCTCTCCCTCTCTCTCTCTCTCTCTCTCTCTCTCTCTCTCTTTCAGCAGGAGCAGACTTACTACTTTCAAAAACCTCTGAAGATGCATGTCTACTCTCTGCAGTTGTGCAGATGAGGACCTCACTGTTATCATCTCTTAACCATAAAGGTGGAAAACATTCAGTAAATATACCAGCTCTCTCTCTCTCTCTCTCTCTCTCTCTTCTCTCTCTCTCTCTCTCTCTCTCTCTCTCTCTCTCTCTCTCTCTCTCCTCTCTCTCTCTCTCTCTCTCTCTCTCTCTCTCTCTCTCTCTCTAGCCTGCTGGCTAGTACAGTGGTAACGCGCTGGCTTCGCATTCACGAGGTCGAAAGATCGGTTCCCGTCCAAGACCGAGAGTTTAAGATGTTTACTGGCAGGAACTGCTGTGGTCGGACACCACAGTGGGGGGTTGGGGCTTGCCCTGGCCGACGAATACCCATTGTATTGAAATGGAAATAAAGATTTATTATTATTATTATTACTCTCTCTCTCTCTCTCTCTCTCTCTCTCTCTCTCTCTCTCTCTCTCTCTCTCTCTCTCACTCTCTCTCACTCTCTCTCTCTCTCTCTCTCTCTCTCTCTCTCTCTCTCTCTCTCTCTCTCTCTCTCTCTCTCTCTCTCTCTCTCTCTCTCTCTCTCTCTCTCTGACTGTTGTCATATTTATATATATATATATATATATATATATATATATATATATATATATATATATATATATAGAGAGAGAGAGAGAGAGAGAGAGAGAGAGAGAGAGAGAGAGAGAGAGAGAGAGAGAGAGAGACAGAGAAAATTTATTAATCCTGACAAGTTTATCATTACTTTTTGGTGCAGTGATACTTTTTCATTACATCAGCCAGTGCCCTTGCAAAATAAGTGAATATGATTGGATTTTATGAAAAAGAAATAATTATAATTATAATGGTAATAATAATACTACTATTACTACTACTACTACTACTACTACTACTACTACTACTAATAATAATAATAATAATAATAATAATAATAATAATAATAATAATAATAATAATAGTAATTAATATTGTAATAATAATAAATGATAATTGTATAGGCTAGTCTTATAACTTCTCCTGACTGTCATATAAAAAAATTTAAATTGAACAATTCTTCTAATTACTAAAATTTTTCCTCATCTGAGCTGAAACCTGCATAACGGATATCAAACTTATATATCTAATAAAATTTTTAATGCTGTTAGTTTTTTTTATTGTATCATAATTATATGTCAGAAATAGCCCAAGCCATAGATTTCATTGCAATATCCTTTTTTTTAAAGTTCCAGATGTATAAAATTTAGTATTAATATGCAATGAAAGTCAATATTTCGTGCCTGATGCAGTAATTGCTCTGTTCTACATTCCCTTATCACAGCCCAACAAAGTAATCTCTAACAGAGTTCCCCTCTCCCTGCTTGCCTTGATTCTGACCATTTAGGTATATTTTTGCACTGGTTCTACAGCATTCTCTCATTCATGGATTTTTTTTTTCTCTAATGTGAGATGGGAGAATAAAACATGCAAGTGTATGAGGAGAGACCTCCCGGATAAGAAAACTGTCCTTATCCCCTTCTTTCTCCTCTATTTTGAGATGGGGAGGAACAGGAATTGTAGAGTAGTCCACCTATTCCTGCACTGAAACTATAATTTTCCATTCATTAGGAAATAAACATGCTTGTGTGCTTAGCCTATTATAGAATTACTGGGACAAGTAAATTTGTGTCAGAACTGATTATAAAATTCTAGATTTATTCTAATGTTTTCAGAAAGGGAAACAAGCACGCATTTGTATGCAAAGGGGAAAATTAAGACATGGGTAATCTGATCAGTTCTGAAGATAGATTTAATTTTTTACTATTTTGAAGCTTTTCTGGTGATATATCATAAAAATCCTCAGCGGGAATCAACATTTTGGACTATTAAGAGGCATTCTTTACAGTTCGCCTGGAAGATCTCTCAGTTAGCTAATTTAGAACAAACAAATAATTAAATATATGGCTACTTATATTACCAACTCCATTATTGACGTCATGCTTTACCTGTGAATATGAGTTGTAACAACAGCCATTATAAATGAAGAATGAAGGTCGTTTGAATCACAAATGACACCATTATTTATCTTGGGAACCACAATCTTATGTTCACAAAGACATATTAGAAGCAATATCTCTCATTAAACAAGGTCGTTAACACTTTTTTTTTAATTAGAGCTACTGAACATTCAGATGTGTAGTTTCATCGTAAACTACACATCTAATGTTGTATGCACTTTGTTATGTGTCACAATTAGTCACCATGAATGGGGGTAGACAGACAGGTTGGAGCTGGAGGGTTAAGACTGGATGCTATTCCTAGCGTCGTACGGTGAGCTCGGACCCTCGTTTGTCACCTCCCGCCTCGTATGTGCTATCACTGAGCAACCCTGGCCCCACACATCATATGGTGTACTTGACTATAAAGAAATTTATTTAATAATCTTTATGGTTGATGATTTTGATATTGACGGCCAATTGAAAATAGATTCATGTTCTGCAAGATATGTGACCCGTGTGCTTTTATCCTTATTGAAGCCCTAGGCGTTGATGATGTTTGAGTTGTTTTACGAGGGATGCCACCACCCTCTTCTCATCATTTAGTGACCCTCGTGAAGAGAAAACAGTACTAGCCATTTCCGAGAGTCTAACTCGGGATCTTCTGGGTGGGAGACAAGTGGTTCATGCACTGATATACTTATAATTGGTGTTCCTGAATATCTTCCATCATGAAAACTAAGAAGAATGTAACCATTTGTACATTATAGAATAAAAGAATATCAACTACTCGAAGGAGAGGCCGAACAGTAAACCCACTGACCGTATATACACCTAAATAGCTACAGCAATTAAAAAAAAAAAATGGAGCAAATGCAGTCCGGTGTTGCATTAATCTCAAGCGGTAATGAAGATGGTAAGCTGCTGGTCCAATAAACTCATGGAAATGAAAGCATATAGATTGGATCTCGGGTAAATGCATATGGAGTCTTTTTAAATATGCAATAACATTGACTTTGTATATCCAGTATTTCACTGTTTGCTGGACTCTCTCTCTCTCTCTCTCTCTCTCTCTCTCTCTCTCTCTCTCTCTCTCTCTCTCTCTCTCTCTCTCTCTCTCTCTCTCTCTCTCTCTCTCTCTCTCTCTCTCTCTCTCTCTCTCTCTCTCTCTCTCTCTCTCTCTCTCACACACACACACACACACACACCACACACACACACACACACACACACACACACACACACACACACACACACACACACACACAGTAAATAAATCAGTCGGTTGAGCGCTTCGTTCGCAGTTGCAAAGTCAAGGGTACTAATCCCAGAGACTGGAAGACTCGGGATATATCCTCTGATACTTTGTTTTGAGGTGCCCTTCATTGGAGGATGAGAGAGTAGCAGTTGCAGTCAATGGCATCATCATGAATGATTGTAAATTTCATAATGTAGGATATATCATGGATGACAAAAATGTTCATATCCGTTCAAACTGTAGCTAAATATATATTTTAAAGTTATTAAGCTTTACCATAAGATAGATATTTGGGGGTCGCAGTTGTTAAATGGTCAGAACACTCGATTTAAGAAATGACAGACCCAGACAGAGAGACAAACAGACAGACAGATATCCCAATACAAAAAAAAAATGAGAATTTATGACAAGTTGTGTAGAAATTATAAGCGGAAAAGCTCACACCAACGTCATGATAAGCAATATAATCTCAAAATAAGCAAATTTGCACTTAAAAACCATTAATTGCTCTGTGGATCTGCGTTTGGCTCACACCCATAAATTCTCAAGTTTAATTCCTCCAATAGGTTCAATGAGTTGTGATCACTTGACCATAAATATGCAAACGAAAGTAAATTATATATATATATATATATATATATATATATATATATATATATATATATATATATATATATATATATATGTGTGTGTGTGTGTGTGTGTGTGTGTGTGTGTGTGTGTGTGTGTGTGTGTGTGTGTGTGTGTGTGTGTGTGTGTGTGTGTGTGTGTGTGTGTGTGTGTGTGTGCGTGCGTGCGTGTGTGTAATTACCTATTTGTTTTTACCGAAAATAGCCCCAAACTCGTAACTTCCCGTCTCCTGGTCGATTCCATTTTGTACTTGGTGATACTTATCATTCTTTTCCTTAAAGCTATGGCTTGAGTTAGCATTAACTACCTCCTCGCTTAGCCAATTCCAATTATCAGCTGCTCTTACACCAAAAAAGTACTTCCTTACATCCTGCAAAGAAATTTTCTTACGAAGGCTCAAACTGTGACCTGTACTTATAGTGCCAGCGATAACAAAATTTCAATGCCTATCCACTCTCTCATAACTATGAAGGAATTTAAAAACCGTCACCATATCCCCCCTAATTCTTCTGTCTTCTAGTGATGGTAAGTCTTATTTCCTCAGCCTCTCCTCATAACTGAGATTGCGCGTGTGTGTGTGTGTGCGCGCGCGTGTGCGTGTATGTAATTTCTAATGATAGATTTCAAGCATACCATTTCTTCTTTCGCCTTCTGGATATAGTAAAAATATTTTAAGCGTATCTATATATTCCTCTCTCGCATATTTTTCTCTTCAATCTTTTCGATTCTTGTGTATTCATTTTTTATTTCGTTACCCATTTCGGAAGAGCATACGTTATGAATGTCTGAATCTAATATATATATATATATATATATATATATATATATATATATTATATATATATATATATATATATATATATATTGCTTATAGGATTAATCACAGAATCAACACCTAATGTACCCCGTTCCACTGACACCTACATTCAACCTCAATTCAAAATTAGGCACCTCGCAAGAAATTAAGAAATGAAAATTTGTTGCATACAAAATTCACTGTCCGGCTAAAGTAAGTTAGAATAGGTTACCTTTATTGTGCCTCATTCTCCCATTAAGCACCTACATTTCGCCTCAACACTAGATTAGGAAAATGACATCATGGGCCTATGCCGGGATTGCTTACACACACACACACACACACACACACACACACACACACTGCATTCATTATATTAAGGAAAAGTATGATAATTATCATTAAGTATAAATTTGGAACCGACCAGGACACGGGGAGTTACGATCTTTGGGCTATTTCCATGAGCACAAATAGGTAATTACAATTAAGTAATTACACACACGCACAAACACACACACACACATACATACATACACACATACATATATATATATATATATATATATATATATATATATATATATATATATATATATATAAATATATATCTAAATATATATCTATAAATATAAATAAATATATATATATATATATATGTGTGTGTGTGTGTGTGTGTGTGTGTGTGTGTGTGTGTGTGTGTGTGTGTATGTGTGTGCGTGTGTTTGTGTGTGTGTGTGTCTGTGTACACATATATATCATCTAATATTGCTAATGTCACTACTCAATAAAGAGAGTCAAGAGTCCAGTGGTTCCATACTCAAGTTGTAAAATTATGTTTCTCAAGAAATCTTACATAATATCGCAGCTACTAACTATATCCTTCTTCCCAACCTCAAAGTCAATATCAAGCAATGTCATTGCTTGCCTTCAAAAATGGAACTTTGGAGATCTAGGGTTCTTATTTACTAATTCTATTTTTTCCATGTCATAAGCATTGCCTATAATTCTCATCTCAGATTTATTATTTCATGTGTCTGATAGTGATGAGGTCATATTAAAAAATGGAAATTATCTTTAAATCAGCTTAATGGAGAGGGAGAGGGTAAATTAGGAGGTCATTGACAGGTGAAACTGAGGTGAAAGCATTCTCTCGCCAGAACACTCATGCTCAGTATCATATTGGACTGATTATTGCAGGATCATTAAACGAAACGATATATGTGAGATGACACAAACGTTATAGAAAAAATACAAAATAAATATCTTAATAATCATATTAAAAAATTGTAACATACAATCAACAGATAGAGCATTGGTATTTTGATTCTCAAAAATTTACGAAACTGGAGTTAAAGAAAATTTTCAAAATTATTGTCAAAGAATAAAATTCATAGATATGTTGGTTTCTCGTGATATATTCATCAAATCACGAAGGGTTTTGTTCACACCAGTAGTTAAATCGACCCTTTGCGTTCGAGAAAGCCGGCAACCACCGCACAGTCACAACACTTCGCCTTCCTTGGCCAGACTCAGATTGGTCTAGCGCCCGAGAACCGTGGCTGTTCCGGCTAGAAAGTCACGAATCGGCAGCTACGCCGGGGGCCATTCCCATGTGGCTGCAAAGCTTGTAAAAACTTGTTAGATTTTTAGATAAGATTGTTTTTCTAGATATGCACCTTATCATGCAGGGTCTCTGGTCACTTTGTAACTAACTAAATGAAATAACCTCCTATGTAGCTTTTCTTATATATATATATATATATATATATATATATATATATATATATATATATATATATATATATATATATATATATATATATATATATATATATATATATATATATATATATATATATATATATAAGATTGTATCAATGACGACCTGAGGTCTAAAGGTTTGTTGGGTGATGAGGTATGGGACAGAAACAAGTGGAGAAGGCTGGCCAGAAACATCGACCCCACATAAAAGTGGGAAGAGATGTGGACAAAGAAGATATATATATATATATATATATATATATATATATATATATATATATATATATATATATATATATATATATATATATATATATATATATATATACATACATACATATAGGATCAACTGAAGAATTTCCCCCCGAAGTGCCCACCGTAACAATTTCCCCCAATTGAACTCAAAGACAACAACATTATTCAGATTAGGTTAGGTTAGGTTGGTCTCGCTAATGATTGTAAGGGCTAAAATGTTAGAGTATACTGTATATACAATTCTGCTTTTGTAATGCCGACCAATATTGACCTCAACTTGAATTAATCCATAATTCTGTGACTTATCCAGATGGATAACCTATCCTAACCTAACCTAATCTGAATAATGTTATCTTTGAGTTCAATTCCTTCATATAACTCATTTGACAATCTGGTTTTTAATCGCGCAAAGGTACCTGACTCGACACAACACCGACCCAGGCCCCATGTGTGATCAGCTGAAGAATCTCTCCCTAATTCATATCAACTGAAGAACCTCCCCCCTGGGTGTGTCTGGGGGAAGATTCTTCAGTTGATCATATATATATATATATATATATATATATATATATATATATATATATATATATATATATATATATATACATATACTGTATATATATATATATATATATATATATATATATATATATATATATATATACATATATATACATATATATATATATATATATATATATATATATATATATATTATATATATATATATATATATATATATATATATATATATATATATATATATATATATATATATATATATATATATATATATATACAAAACATCTAATAAGCGCATTAGCATATATATATATATATATATATATATATATATATATATATATATATATATATATATATATATATATATATATAATATATATATAACATCTAATAACCGCATTTCATATATATATATATATATATATATATATATATATATATATATATATATATATATATATATATATATGTATGTATGGTAGGAAAAGCCCATTCAATAAAACAACGAATATATATACATACATACATATATATATATATATATATATATATATATATATATATATATATATATATATATATATATATATAATATATATATATATATATATGGAAGGAAAAGCCCATTAAATAAAACAACGAATATATATATATATATATATATATATATATATATATATATATATATATATATATATATATATATATATATATATATATATATATATAAAGTACTTTGAGAAGGTGACCAGCTTAGGTCACGAAATTAATAAGTACTTTATATATATATATATATATATATATATATATATATATATATATATATATATATATATATATATATATATATATATATATATATATATATATATATATATATATCTATATATATATTCGTTGTTTTATTTAATGGGCTTTTCCTTCCATTTTAGACTGTATGTTAACAATTCAGTGTTATTAATATATATATATATATATATATATATATATATATATATATATATATATTATATATATATATATATATACATATACAAAATATATATAAGGTACTCATTAATTTCGTGACCTTAAGGTCACGAAATTAATAAATACTTTATATATATATATATATATATATATATATATATATATATATAGATATATATATATATATATATATATATATATATATATATATATATATATATATATATATATATATATATATATATATATATATATATATATATATATATATATTCTTCCTTCGCCCTTATTAATCCCACTGAATAGCAGGGTCGGCCGCTCGAGTCGACTTCCTCCACTTGTTCCTATCCCTTGCATCTCCCTCTTCCAATCCAATTTCAACCATATCCCTCCCTACCACGTCCATCCATCTGATCCGCTGGCGCCCCACACTGCTTCTCCCTATCACTGGCATGTTCTTAGCTCTCCTGATTGGTTCCTCCTCTCCTCATCTTACTACATGGCCATAGTATCTAAGACGAGCTTCTCTAGCCTTCTCTATGACATTACGAATTCCACACATTCTTCTTATATCTCAACTCTCCTTCCTCTCCAGTAATGATATTCCAGCAATCCATCTAACCATCCTCATTTCTGTTCTCTCCAACAGTCCCTCCTCTCTCCTCCTAAGTGACCAAGCTTCTGCCCCATATAGCAGTACAGGCCTGACCACTGTCTTGTATATCTTCATTCTGAGTTATATATATATATATATATATATATATATATATATATATATATATATATATATATATATATATATATATATATATATATATATATATATATATATATATATTCGTTGTTTTATTTAATGGGTTTTTCCTACCATTTTTGACTGTATGTTAACAGTTCAGTGTTGTTTATATATATATATATATATATATATATATATATATATATATATATATATATATATATATATATATATATATATATATATATATATATATATATATATATATGGTAGCGCCTTGGCTTAGTAATTATAAGTCCTAGGTTCAAGTCCCGGATGGGGTAAAAATTATTCATGTTTTCACGTATAGTAATGGGCTTATTTGATTATTGTTGGTCCCGAATAAAATTGGGAGTTGAATTAAATGCGAAAACGAAACCACGAGTGAGGTTGGGGGAAACTGTAATATGAACATAGTAGCATTCAGATGGAATGCGTTCATTCCTAGTATAGCAGATATAAGCTGTAAGGTCTGTTTCCCTTTTAGACCTTCTATGGTGTAGTTAGTAGCGCCTTGGCTTACTAATTCAAAGTCCTAGGTTTAAGTCCCGGTCGGGTTAAAATTATTCATATATATATATATATATATATATATATATATATATATATATATATATATATATATATATATATATATATATATATATATATATATATATATATATATATATATATATATATATATATATATATATATATATATATATATATATATATATATAATAGCCTGACCGAGCTAAAATGCACCTAATAAATACATTTTTGCAACTTTCTAATGATAATATATCTATATTCAACATCACAGATACTTATATAAAAGTGTTAATCATGTTGAGTTGTTTACAAATAAAAGTACTTGTTACAATATAGATTGCATGCCAAAATTACAAGAGGAGCGATTGGGGTGAATTGGCTTCGGGTGAATGTGTGTGCTTTTACTTGATATATATATGGTTCCGGTTTTACGTCACGGATTCCCTTATCTACCAAGGGCTAGGACGGTTGCCTTCTTGCGAAGGCCTTGTTTTGGCAGATGTAATCCTTACGCTGAGTGCATGCCCTTGCTAACCTCAGACCGTGACGGGGCGCGAACCTCCGACCTGACGCTTCAGAGTCGGAGACGCTACCGACTGAGCCACGGCGACTACACTTGAGATATATATATATATATATATATATATATATATATATATATATATATATATATATATATATATATATATATATATATATATATATATATATATAAACCGTCCTAGCCCTTAGTAGAAGAGGGAGTTTGAGACGTAAAACCGAATCATATATAGGGTCCTACCATTTTAGACTTATGTTAACAGTTCAGTGTTAAACATATATATATATATATATATATATATATATATATATATATATATATATATATATATATATATATATATATATATATATATATATATATATATATATATATATATATATATATAAAGGCATGTACAGGTCTCACCTTTAAGGTTACTCCTTATTTTCAGTTGAAGGAGGTAGCCATATACCCAATGTGAAATCCATCCCTTGTTCCATGTGCACTGAAAAGACACATTATTGTAAGTAAGACTTCATTTTCCCTCAGTGGAATTTTCCCTCCACGTTGCTATTAGGAAGGGTACCTCACATCGTTAAGTAACATCTTCAACAGAATAAGACTCTAATAATTAGAATTAATGTTGGATATGGTTTCAGAGTAATAGTTCATTTAACAATATTTATCCGCTAGCGCACACGCATAAGAGTAAATCTTAAGATAACTTAATTTTTTTTATTCCACAAGAACTTATACGCACTCAAGCAATATGAAAAAAAAAAAAAAACTTGAAAATCAAAAGAAAACTAATCTTAGTGACTACGTAGGTTAAAAAAAAAAAAACCTTTGACATTCAATATTACCAACTTGACGAAAATATGACTACGGAATTATTTTGCCATTTAGAAATTTCATGCAGTATATGTCAAGATATTTATAGAAACTATTTTTGCAAGACACAAGCGCTTACTATTAGGAACTTCGAAGCTGCAAAAGTACTTACATTTTTGGAATTAATATATATTCTTTTCAAATTCAGAATTCTTAGATATTTCAATACTGATGACGCCATGACGTCATGGCCACGTACGAAAAATAGAATTTTGTCGATTTTTTTTCTTCTGCTTATGCTTATCTTTTTTCTCTATGCAGGATCTACTTCATATAATATTTTGCATATTTCATGAGTTTTTGGCCAAATAATGATTTGTGAAATCAAATATGTCTTTTAATACAACTTAAGGAGGATGAAAACAGAATTAGCCGTGTTCAGACACATCAACCTCAGAGCTGTCAACTAGACCCACAACATCAGACGATTTTCAGTGGTTGATTTCGTATCATCAGTGAAGTGATTTGATATCAATGTGGTTACGTGACATTTACATACGGATTGTGACGAAATGCTACTCACTAATGGGAATGGATCACCATCCAAGGTTATTACAGTCATTGTTAACTTTAAAGCCGAGAATTAATTTTTTTATCTATATATTACGTCGTTCTAATACTTTCAGTATTGACACCCAACTTATCTGATATTATTGTGGTGTTGCACCATAAAAGGTTTGATTTAGTTTCCTATGTATTGAAAAGCTATTAAAGAAGACCAAAATTGTTGCACTATTACAGCTCCAAGCTTGGCCTAGGCTAGGTTAAGTTGGGTTAGGTTGCTTACATGGTGGTAGTATGTAAATTGAGATAAAAAAAAAAAATTTGCATTGTGACACCTTGAGGATTAGATTAGGCCAAGTTAGGTTGGGTGAGGTTAGGTTGCTTAATTGCTGGTCATCTTTAAATTAAAATAATTTGATGTTATTTCCCCATTACACCTGGGAGGTTACATTAGATGAGGTTAGATTGGGTTGCTATTGTCTTGGTAATCAGTAAATTGATAAAAAAAAAAGTTTTATCACACTCTTATTATGCTGAAGCTGGGTTACATTGTTTATATGTTGATCATCTTTTTAGTACTGTATAACTTAAATGACAAGGTATTATGGCACTTTTGCACCTGAAAGGCTAGGTTAGGAGGGGTTGGGTTGCATGCTTGTTTGTAATTTTTTGACTAAACCTAAATAATAGGGTATTATTGAACTTTTACACCTTGAAGTTTTGTTTAAGTTGGGTTGGGTTGCATAAGTGTTGATTATCAGTGTAACCAACCAAATTGATTTGATTGTATTGCACTACTTAGATTGTCTCGGCCAGGCTGTGATTAGAATGTTGATGGTTTTTGGGAATGCCCATATTGGTCTCAAATTCATACTGTTGTAAAGGTAAAATTTTATCAAGTCTCTTGAGATTTTAATTTTGATGGATATTTTTTTTATATTCCATAATCTTAAGCTACTGCCTAGTGAAATCAGAATTATTTGACCTAAAAGACTTAATATTACTCAGTCACTATATCACATGTGTTTCAGTATTCTGCGTTTACCTGCCTTCATTAAAGCAATATAGCCTAAGCAATGATGTTTAATGTTATTGGCCTAATTTGTTGCAATAACTTTTTTTTTATTTAAGAGGCCGTGTTGGGAGGAACTTATTGACGATGAGATGCACTTCATCACTAGAAGATGGCCATGATCATTACTGAGGTTGAAGAAAATATGGAAGTCCTTTTATTCTGCCAAACAGTACATTTCTATATTACTTGCATGACGTATCTGAAGGGCATCTTGAAAGTTGTTGGGTTATTGTGCCTTTTTATTGCTTCCATAATGGACAAGAAATAAATATGTATTACTCTTTTGAATTCACTAACGTTATCACTGTGTCAAGTCACAAAAGATCATCAGTAATTCTCTGCAACTTTGCCTTCTAGCAACACTGTAATCCTGTTCTTTCCAGCCTGGCATTGGCTGGCCTCTTTATGGATGACAATATTTTCAGGTTATCATTACCAGAAATATGAAGGCTTCATCCATAAAAATCTGTTTGAGAAAATATCCATTCTCCACAAGAGTTCATCCAAAATTCCTATACCATTCTATTACAGTATTTGTTATCTTTTACACAACGAGATATTGTACTCTAGTTTATATTTAGAGTTATAAGTAAAATAGCACCTTTTTGGGCACTGTATAGTTTTAGTTACTATGTTTACACTTTCTGTAGTCATGCAGAATTCAGTATTATTGTAAACACATTTATGTAATTATGAAATGTTTTACTTCTTTCAAATCTGTTGCAGTACATTGCCTCTCTCATGTTTTGTTGCTTCCATTTCCTGAGCAGTGCCCCCAAACCATGATGGGGAATGGGGAAAATATTGAAACAATGATGCTGTAACTAAGATAAGGGTCAGATTCTTTCAGAGCTTGTCAAAAATATCAAATCTGATTTTGGTCAACTTGTGTGGTGTTTTGGTAACATTAACTTTGCCCTTTAGCAGTCTACTGTTGACATATTATTATTATTAGTATTATTATTATTACTATTATTATTATTATTATATTTTAAGACTTATTCCCATGAGATGGCAGTATTACTAGGCTGACATTGCTTGAGTAAATGAATGAATATTTTCAGTTCTTTATATATTCTGTTATTTGTAGCGAGTTTCACTTCTTTAGTTCCTGGTATTATTGATACACAGTTTATGTTTTTAATATTAATCTTTGTTTTGGATGACATTATTTCCTTAAATTGGTGTAATACCATTGTAGTTATGCAATATATTTTTTTCCAGATGTGTGACGCATAAGGACGTGGCTAGTGTTTTTCCATTTATGTCAAGAGCATGCGCCTGGCCTTCAATTTAAGGAAGCAAGACAGGTATGTAGGCAGTCCTTCGTCAGAGAATGTGATAAGCAGCTGTATTTAGTGCCATTCAACATCCTTGCAACTATGACTACCACTCTTACTACTATTAATACTTATTTTTATCTGACTGAACACTTAAATGTATACAGTAGTAATGCTATGAAAGAATACAAGATTTAGCTTTACATACAAATTAGTGATAGCACTAAGCTAATTGAATCTGTGTTGTGGCATTAGGAAGTATATGGTCATATTACTCACAGCCATGTTTTTCACCAAATGGTTTACAAAAATGGTGTATTGCTTCAGACATGCACTATTTAAAGATGGCTTTTTTGACTATAATAGAAATTTGCTCAGTGGTGCTCTATTTCAGATAGCCCAAGATACGTGCAACACCTGACCTTTAAGTGCACCAATATATATATATATATATATATATATATATATATATATATATATATATATATATATATATATATATATATATATATATATATATATATATATATATATATATATATATATATATATATATTATATATATATATATATATATATTATATATATATATATATATATTATATATATATATATATATATATATATATATATATATATATATATATATATATATATATATATATATATATATATATATATATATATATATATATATATATATTATATATATATATATATATATATATATATATATATATATATATATATATATATATATATATATATATATATATATATATATATATATATATATATATATATATATATATATATATATATATATAATATATATATATATATATAATATATATATATATATATATATATATATATATATATATATATATATATATATATATATATATATATATATATATATATATATATATATATATATATATATATATATATATATATATATATATATATATATATATATATATATATATATATATATATATATATATATATATATATATATATATATATATATATATATATATATATATATATATATATATATATATATATATATATATATATATATATATATATATATATATATATATATATATATATATATATATATATATATATATATATATATATATATATATATATATATATTATATATATATATATAATATATATATATATATATATATATATATATATATATATATATATATATATATATATATATATATATATATATATATATATATATATATATATATATATATATATATATATATATACTGAAACTCCCCCAATTACGGACAACCAAGTTACGAACATTCACAAATACGAACAAAGACTTACCCATTATCTACCCATGATTAAATGCATGTATTACTGTACTGTACTGTATTATTACATTATTATTATAGTACTCATATTCATTATTGCTGTATACTTTATGTTTTATGTAAGAGTTTAGTGTCTTTAGCCTTAGTGCTTGGCAGTACTTCATATGTATGTACTGTACAGTACTTTGTTTTACTTATATATATATATATATATATATATATATATATATATATATATATATATATATATATATATATATATATATATATATATATATTATGTTTTTAGACTACTATTTTTTATGATTTAGATACATTATAAGATTTAGATTCAAGTTCTTAACTTCTTATACTGTTAGCTCATGCATATACAGCAATGTACAGAAAGACAACATAGTTTACTTGACTGCTTCCCCACAACCCCTGGAACACAGGTGCCAACAGAAGAGTCAAGGGGCCAAGAAATTCAGCTCTCTCTAAATATTTATATCCTTTTATTTGACCTTTTACAACACCTCATAGGGAATCACCTATTCCTTATATATATATATATATATATATATATATATATATATATATATATATATATATATATATATATATATATATATATATATATATATATATATATATATATATATATATATATATATATATATATATATATATATATATATATATATATATATATATATATATATATATATATATATATATATATATATATATATATATATATATATATATATATATATATATATATATATATATATATATATATATATATATATATATATATATATATATATATATATATATATATATATATATATATATATATATATATATATATATATATATATATATATATATGTTATTATTATTATTGCTCTTTTCTATATCATCCAGCAGGGGTAGCACATTCACTTCATTCCTAATGTACTCATTTCTAATTTTGTCTCTTCTTGTAACATTCTTGATTAGCCTGAGTACTTTCATTTCGGCCGCTTGCAGCTTTGATTTTGTCTTCGTTGTGAGCGACCAGGTCTCTGATCCGTAGAGCAATATCGGCTTTAAGATGCTTTGATAAATTGTGACTTTGCACTTCATTGGTATGTTGGCATCTCGGAGTAGAGGGTACATCAACCCAACATTTCTGTTATATTTCGCAATTCTGTTATTTATTTCTACCTCCTGGTGAAGTTTGTCCTGACCAATATATATATCTAGCAGCCGTTCTTTGTTTCTTGATATGACCATTATCTCAGTTTTACCTCTTTGGGTATTGATCTTCATTCCGTTACTCTCCATTCCAGTCCACCATTTAGTTGCTACTTCTTGGATATCTGCTGCGGAACTAGCCAGCACCACCACATCATCTGCATACAACAAAGTTTCCTCTCCATTCTCGCCGATCTTTATGTCTCTTATGCATTTATCCTTGAGAGACATAAAGATCGGCGAGAATGGAGAAAAAAAAGAGCAAGCTGCGGTGGTACGGACATGTAATGAGGATGGAAGAACATAGAAAACCAAAGAAGTACCTTATTTGGAAGCCGCAAGGGAAGAGGCCAGTGGGCCGACCAAGGAAAAGATGGCTGGAAGGTGTGGCGACAGCTTTGGAAAGGAGAGGAACGTCTCTGCGGGAAGTGGAAGAAAATAACTGGTACGAAGAACGAGAAGACTGGAGAGGGTTTCTAAGAGGAGTGCCAGCTGACAGACAGTAGTGTCTACCAGGCATCTTGGTGATAAGTGATAAGGTGATAAAATTATTATTATTATTATTATTATTATTATTAGCATTATTATCATTATTATTATTATCATTATTATTATTATTATTATCATCATTATTATTATTATTATTATTATTATTATTATTATTATTATTTTTTAAGACTTCTTCCCTGTACATTCCAGTATTACTAGGCTATTATAGCTTGAGTAAATGAAAGGATATGTTCTTCCAGTTCTCTATATATTCTGTTATTTGTAACTAGTATCACTTCTTTAGTTCCTACCATTATTGCAGTAATGCACAGTATATGATTTTAATATTAATTATTGTTTTGGATAACATCATTTCCATAAATTGGTGTAATACCATTGTAGTAATGCAATACAGTATATATTTTTCCAGATGTGTGATGCATAAGGAAATAGCTAGTGTTTTTCCATATGTGTCAAGAGCATTGGCCTGGCCTTCAATTTAAGGAAACAAGACAGGTATGTAGTTTTCCTTCTTTAGAAAATGTGCTAAAGCGATGAGTTTAGTGCCATTCAAGATCCTTGCAACTATGACTACCACTCTTACTACTACTAATACTTATTTTTATCTGACTGAACACTTATATGTATACAGTAGCAAAGCTATGAAAGCATACAATATTTGGCTTTACATACAAATTATTGATAGCGCTGAGCTAATTGAATCTGTGTAGAGGCATTAAGAAGTATATGGTCATATTGCTCACAGCCATGTTTTTTCACATAATGGTTTAAAATATTGGTGTATTGCTTCAGATATGCACTATTTAAGAATGGCTTTTTGACTATAATAGAAATTTGCTCAGTGTTGCTCTCCTTCAAATGGCCCAGGATACGTGCGACACATGACTTTTATGTGCACCAATATATATATATATATATATATATATATATATATATATATATATATATATATATATATATATATATATATATATATATATATATATATATATATATATATATATGCAGAAGCTTTCCTAATTACGAACAACCATATTACAAACATTCCCAGATACAATAAAAAATTGCCCATTATCTACCCATGATTCAATGCATGTAGTACTGTACTGTACTGTATAATTACGTTATTATTATAGTACTAATATTTATTAATGTTGTATACTCTACGTTTTATGTAGTAGTTGAGTGTCTTTAGCCTTAATGTTGTACAGTACTAAAACAGACTTCTAGTACCTGACTCTTTCGTAAGTTGGGGGGAGTGTGTATATATATATATATATATATATATATATATATATATATATATATATATATATATATATATATATATATATATATATATATATATATATATATATATATATATATATATATATATATATATATATATATATATATATATAATATGATTAGACTACTATTTTTTATGATTTAGATGTGTTAAAAATTTAAATTAAAGTTCTTCACTTTTTATACTGTTAGTTTATGCATATATAGCATTGTACAGGAAGACAACATAGTTCACTTGACTGCTTCCCTACAACCCCTGGAACTCAGGTGACAGCAGAAGAGTCAAGGGGCCTACAAATTCAGCCTCTGTCTAAATATTTATATCTTTTTATTTGACCTTTTACAGAACCTCATATGAAATCACCTATTCCCTATATATGTAATTTATCTGACCACTTACAAAACCTCACTGGCTGTCAACACTTATTATAAAACCTTGAGCATATTTTTAATCTTAACTTTCTCAATGATAGTTTGACCCGTCACCTTCATGTCACTCGTACTATCCCATGTATGTGAGTCATTTGACTTTAATTTTATAATTAATTTATTACCTTTTAAGCAGTATAATGGAGAGGAAGATGAATAATCTGGTGGACTATTTGCCTGGAGCATAATACAATTCCTTTATCTGTTACAAACGCATTTGATTGGGTACAGAATTTGTTATTCTTATATTAATGTTAGCTTGGATATGGCATGTTTTGCCCTTATGACAAATATGCAGTATCAAGTGATGTACTCACTAAGAATTCTTAGTTGACATTGGTTATTGCCCTGAGAATGCCTTGTAATATATGTAGATTTAACTTGCAATGCAAATAGTATTTATATGATGTTTTACTGTTGTTCCGACTGGAACGTCTGACATTTCTCACAATTATCACACAGTTGTTATTATTTAATGTCTGTGAAACCGTGAAAAATTTGATATCTGTAGTCTGCTTGTTCATCCAAATGCAGTGTGTTTGCTTCTTTGTTTTTGATCTGATTTAACGTCGCTTCTTTATATATAATTAAAATTAGAAAGCCATTTTTTATTTATTGTGCACGTGTTTATCACACTAAAATCTTTCTCTGTATTTCTTGCAATTTTTTACACGTCTGCGCTGTTTTTGCTTATTCTTCTTGGCGATATGCTTGGTTTTGATATTATTTTATATTTTATGTCACTGAATACGCCATGAATTATTTACTGATCAAAGAGAAGGTGCAAGTCTTACTGTTGATGCTTGTTTTATTCCCTTAGGATAAGTTCATTGATATGTTTGCTTGTTTACATCTTGCAAGTTTTATCACTCATATAGGTCGATGTTACATCCTAGAAATCTCATGAATATCTCTGCTTTTTATGGCTAAGTACCTAATAGATACCATGGTGAGCAGATACTGGCACTGAGTTCCAAACTAATTGGGTATAAAAGTTTTACTCTTGTGGGATTTCCAAATTTTCAAGTGCTATGGAATGCAATTGATATGATATTGTAACACTTTCATTGAGTTTTAGTCTATATTTGTTGCTATTGCAATGCAAAGTCTCCTATTTTGCAATATAGACATTGTCAGCATGTGTTTTTTGTACTTTTTAAAGATAGTTTGATGAGCTACTTTAAGTATGTGTTGATTATGGCCTCTGTACTAACAGATATTGCAAAAACTTTTGATTTCATGAGACACTCATGTTTCAATAACAGTAAGAGTTTTTACATTTGAGGAGGTCATGATTTTATGTTGAATCTATATGATATGGAGTTGCTATGTAATTTCCTTATCAGTAAGCCATGACCTCGAAGAGTCTTCCAATTTTTTTAACCTTGTTGAATATAAATATGCTTTGGAAAGATGTTTTTAATGAGACTTCCAAAGTTATTGATTCTGCAAAAAAATCTGACTTCATGAGACTTCCAGTTTTTTATTTCAGTTAGTTGATTCAGTTTTAAGCATTTGTATTGAGTATATGGTTATTATATACCGGTACTTGTATTGCAATCGAAAGTAATAGTTGTTTTTAGTATATAATGCCTTTACGAGGCCTATATATTTTGAAAGACTGTTTACTCTGATTTGGTATTGATTTTGAATGCATTTTTAGTGAGCTGTTAGATAGTATATATATACTGGTTGTGACTTCCAGAGTAATTAGTTTCTCAGATTTTAAAGAAGTGTCAAGGGATTTTGCTCTCGAGAGGGTTTTAGGAGATTTTTTTAAATATTATTTGGTATGGAAATGCAATAGTAATATTGTATTGCAGTAAAATCTGATTATATAAGATCATATTTGATACAGCTGATTCTAAGAGCATGTGCATTCTAGGACTTTTTAGATGATTTTGTTCTTGGTATATACCTTCTATGTTTTGTAATAAAACTGATATACTGTACATCAAAAATGCCTGCTTTGCAAAACTTTTAAAATATTTACTTTTGAGTTTACATAGTATTAGTTTCATGAGCATTTTAAATGAACTTGCGCCCCTATGTATGTAAGATATGACTTCCAGAGGAACTAGCTTTACCATAAATGCTAACATATTTTCTAGTCTTTTAACAGTTGAGGAAAGATTTGGTTTTCAGGAAATTTTATTGAGCTCTTCTCATGATGTAATAACTTTTGACTCTTAAAGTAAATGACTTCAAAAGCTTATCTTATTTTGAACACATTTAAGATGAGGTTTGCTTGTAAGGGAGTCGTTAGTGATCTTTTGGTCAGAATTCACAAGTAGCGGGTTCTGCTGGCTTTTCGAAAATTTATATTTTTAATCACAGTTAAATAGATATTGCTTCCCTAATAGCTTAAAGTGAGCTTTAGTCAACAAGAGTTTTGCTGTAATTTTCAAAGTAACTGATTTTGTAGCAAATGCTGACACTCATATGTTTAGTGTTCGGAAAGTAATTAGTTGAGGTTTTCTTTTGTTGGTGAACCTTTCATGAATGAATGTTTAACAATCATTCAAAAGTAATTGGTTTTGCTTTAAAGCCTGAAATATGTTTCAACAAGCACATGAGTTTAAGAGATTTTAAGTGCTGGGGGGTGGGTTTTGGCCCAGTAAAGAATATATATATATATATATATATATATATATATATATATATATATATATATATATATATATATATATATATATATATATATATATTATATATATATATATATATATATATATATATATATATATATATATATATATATATATATATATATATATATATATATATATATATATATATATATATATAGAGAGAGAGAGAGAGAGAGAGAGAGAGAGAGAGAGAGAGAGAGGAGAGAGAGAGAGAGAGAATTCAAAGCAACTTTTTTGAATGGCTTTTCCAAGCGATCTTGTTCGATGGAAAGGAATGACTCCATTCATGACAGATGACCCTCGTGAGCTTAGTTTTATGGCTAATTGTAGCAGCTCTCCTTTTTCTCTTTCAATTCCTTCCAGAAATTTTCTTCCATGACTTTAACAATATTGGTTTTTAGTTATTTTAGGCAGCATAATGGAGGGCGAGATGTCTTCCCTTATTGAAAATAATGTATCATTAAGAATATTTGTTAATTTGATTTATGCCAGACTAGTTCCTTTATTTTATATCACATTAGTTTGTAAAAAAAAATTCTATATTTGAACATGACGTTTACACATATATAATACATAATTGGTTACAGAAGTGCTGTAGATTTACTTAATTCATTAAAGTCTTTCTGACCTATGCTTGTCATGACATAGACTATTTTATGCATAGGTTTTTGGAACTAGACGATGATCTGAATATATCCCAACTTTGTACATGGTGTCTTTTTTAAAGCATTTTTTTTTAGCATCAAAGAAACTGCGCATTGGAAGATATTGTATTTAAAGTTTAACAGCCTCAAAGTTTCATTGCTCACCTATCTGTTCTTTCAGTATTCTCTATTTCATCCACTTTACTGAATAATTTTTTTTTACGTTATGTTCGTAACTAGCATGGGAACTTAGATATTCATTCAAGTCTTTTTAGATTTTGCTTATTGTTTTTGAGTTGGTCTGATCTCTGTAAGAATCAAAGCCTTCAACTTTTAATGGTCTTCTATCTGGCCTCTCATTTTTCTCTACTTACATGTAATCAGGATACTTTTCTTGATCTGAATGCTTCATAACTTGGGACGTGTATACAGTTTATGCAAACAATATTTTGGTGGTAAAAGGACTTACTTAACATTTCTGAGGAGATCTATTCCCTTAAGATTAAATTTTTAAAGGTTTTAAAGATTGTATTTTTTTATTATTACTAAATACAGTAATTTGGGCAATTTTATTGTTTTAAATTTATCTGTAGTTTGGGATGTATGGTATATATGCAAACTTATATATTTTGATGTTCAAGAAACTTAGATTGTGCTATTTACTGATAGTATCTGTGCTTTTTAAGATAGAATTTCTCCTAATTTTTGTGCTTGTGGATTTGGGTATTCAATTTTACTTTATTTTCCCTATGATCAGTGAATTTTATTACTTTTAATTCATGCTTAGCCAGGTACGTGTTTAGAAGATTTTTTTAAATGCTTTAAAAAAGACACCATGTACAAAGTCGGGATATATTCAGATCATCGTCTAGTTCCAAAAAGTTAAAAGCCTCGAATTTTAAGTCTTACAAATCTTTTATTTCAATAAGTCAATCACTGGGGTGAGCGAATCTGCTCATCTCGGTGCCGGTATTTTGCCTGGCTCAACGGAGAGGATATCTCTCTCTCTCTCTCTCTCTCACTCTCTCTCTCTCTCTCTCTCTCATCTCTCTCTCCTCTCTCTCTCTCTCCCTCTCTCTCCTCTCTCCTCTCTCTCTCTCTCTCTCTCTCTCTCTCTCTCTCTCTCTCCTCTCATCTCTCTCTCTCACTCTCTCTCTCTCATCTCTCTCTCTCTCTCTCTCTCTCTCACTCTCTCTCTCTCTCTCTCTCTCTCTCTCTCCTCTCACTCTCTCTCTCTCTCCTCTCTCTCTCTCTCTCTCTCTCTCTCTCTGTATATATATAATATATATATATATATATATATATATATATATATATATATATATATATATATATATATATATATATATATATCAATCCATATACCAAGCCATATTCCCCCTTATAAGGGGAGTGGCCTAGTCAAAGTATATACTTTGACATTTTGTGGGAAGTAAATACAAAGGAGGGGATGCCCAGTTTTCTTACTCCTCCCCGCTAAGTCTACTTTTATGACACGCAGGGGAACACGGAGGAAGTATTCTCACCCCCCCTCCTTCAGGAGGAATATAT